>OY735228.1:48429253-48479253 GCA_963457665.1 Thysanoteuthis rhombus
AGAAGGCTAACTAGATAGATAAATATCATTATCTCGCATGAATGAATCACTGAAGTGCCTGCACGTTTAACTAATTATCTAAATATTATCGAAAAAAATGGATCTTTTATCGAGAATAATCTGAATTATTACCAGTACCAGTAATTACTATAATCGGCCCTAAATGACTCTTGAGACCAAAAAATAAAAAGCATTTTTTGCTCATGCAGATTTTCAAGGTTGTAGAACCAGATATGTGACCAGGAGCGCCCAGACACACACACACACACACACACACACACACACACACACACACACACACACACACACACACACAAAAAGCTTATTCGGCTGGCTGATCGGGAAGGCCATTTGCAAGTCCACAGTGATTCGATACATAGATTTGAACAGAGATAGATAGATAGATACATACATAGATACATAGATACATAGATAGATAGAAACATACACACACACACACACACACACACATATATATATATATATATATATATATATATATATATATATATATATATAGAGAGAGAGAGAGAGAGAGAGAGAGAGAGAGAGAGAGAGATGAAGATAGATGTGGACATCCGCGGATAGACGATGAATAAAGATAGATAGATAGATAGATAGATAGATAGATAGATAGATAAAAATAAAGAAAGAAAGAAAGAAAGAAAGAAAGAAAGAAAGAACGACCGAACGAACGAAAGAAAGAAAAAAAAAAGACAAAGTGAGGTAGATAGAGACAAATAAATCAGACCAGACAGAGGTACACTAAGAGATATAAACACTAACTCTGTATGTTATAAATACTTGTCAATCCTCCCCTTTTTCTCTTTACCGGTCTATTTACCTCCATTTTTGCCTAATTTGAAACCATAAAACAAAACTGTCAAAATTGGTTTTCCGAGTCTTTGAGCTGGTCCAGCTGGCTAGCTATGTATGCGTGTATGTATGTATATATGTGTGTATGTATGTATGTATGTATGTATGTATGTACGTATATACGTATATATGTATATATGTATTTATGTATGTATGAATGTAAGTATGTATCACATGTGCAACTTGCACCAATGGAGCTACAAAGCGGAAAATCTAAGTATCTATTCTTTATTATGTCTTAGAAGAGACGTCTCCTTTTTTTTCAAATCCCCTACCAAATACCTTTTTGAGGGGATCATTTTTCTATGTAAGTTTATGCTAAATTGATCCCTTAGTTTTTGCCCGTTTGTTTTTTGGTGAAAAATCAAAACTTTTTCAGTGACCACTGCTCAACAAAATGCGAGAGAAGTTACCTATTCATTGTTCACCCCTTTCCTCATTTTTGTGATTGATCACCCCCAAAATGGCATGTAGCCTAAACACATGGCGGTTTCTATTGAGTGACTAACTGGGCTAGTGCTGTTTTTCGTTTGCTATTTCCAATGACATCTCCCTTCTTATTTTTTTCTCACACACATCCTTTTGCTTTCAGTCTTTTCCTCACGTGACCCAGAGCCTCTTTCTTTTGTAACCAGTTAGGTCAGATCGGGTATTCATACCCCTATTCAACACCCACTGCTCCAACCCCAGACACAATGGAATTTAGGGCTTTGACCCCCTTTTTTGTAAGCATCTCTTGGCACGAAAGATTGTCCTATTTTTTTTCTTTTTCGTCTGTGCCGCCTCAAAGATTTTAATTGAAAACAACGAACATCTTCATTAAAGGATATTTCGGTGTCTTCAGCAGTGAACCATGTAATGTGTTTTTTTTGGGAGGGGGGGTCGTGAAAGTACAATCATGCGTGTGTGCATGCGCACATTTTTGCGTTTGTGTGCGTGCGCACATTTTTGCATTTGTGTGCGTGCATTTGTGTGCGTGGGTTTGTGTGTGTGTGTGTGTGTGTGTGTGTGTGTGTGTGAGCAGGCCCGGGCTCGATGGGGAATGAGGGCTAAGATATGCTCGTAATCAGTGCTAAATACATACTTTAATCATATTAAGTGAGAAAAAACAATTACTTATGAATATCACTGTTCTGGTTATAAAAGCAAAGTCTGAAGAGGATATAAGACATTTTCAACACACTTTGCACCAAAGCAATCAGAAAATAACTCACATTACCCAGGGACAAAAGTCGGATTGAACGGAGTAGTTCTTTGTTTTACCGGTAAATAATACTTCGTACCTGCTTCTTTTTTTTGTAATCTAAGCCCAGTTTGGAGATTTCCATTGTAACGAACCAGTATATTGAACCAACGATGAATGTAGATACATGACCTTGCTGTATGAGTGTGTGTGTGTGTGTGTGTGCAGTTTATAATGTGACTGTCAGTGCTGAAATAAGTATTCATTTTTGCTATGCATGCAGTTTAGAGAGAACGCTTAAATATGTATAATTAAGTGTGTTCCCACCCACTCAAACGAGCCGCGTAAATACTCTTTTGTATTTGTGCGAGTGTAGGTATGTGTGGGTTGGAGGTAACACGTTGGTCTATGCTAATCTCCAGAGGTAGAGACACTCCGATAGGGATAGATATCGATTGAAATAGATAGAAACCCCGTTTAACACCTGGCTAGGTATCCATTCTACATTATTACGACTGTTTTTCGAAAGTAAATATAGAGACGTTGGAAACACATGGATAGACAGACAGGAGAAAAAGACTATATATATATATATATATATATATATATATATATATATATATATATATATATATATATATATATATATATATATATATACATATTGATAGATAGATCGAGACAGACAGACAGAGAACGAGAGATACGTAGATATGGAGAGAGAGAAAGATTATCATAAAACGGAATCGGTGGGCTACTCGGAAGAAGAAAATTACCATCGTCTTTTCTCACAATGTATACTTGAGAAATTATAAGCCTTCGAACCATCCAAAAATTTGTTTGTTGTGGAGAAATTTGTTCTTCAATATTTTAGGTTGGGGTAGGGGTTCTATTTACAATGTAACTATAATGCTAAACTGGTCTCTTCCAATCGTCGTCGGGAAATCCATGGATGTGTATTCCTCCTTCTCTCGGTGCTTACGTCGGTTTGGCGGTATTTTTCATAGGGTCATCCAATCTAATCTTACAATAAAATATCTTTATCTCGGAGAAGAGAACGCCAACCTTACATTTGACCAAATATATATATATATATATATATATATATATATATATATATATATATATATATATATATATATATATATATATATATATATATCACAAGAGTAAACTTCTTGTGTATAATGAGAAAAGAAAGCAAAATGATCGTATATAATTTTTTTTTGGGGGGGGGTTATGGAGAGAAAGGAGAGGTAAATCTGGTGGATCGTTCTCATTCATACATATTACTGATAAATCGTTACGTTTCACAAACTTTCAAACCTGATCGGATAATTGAAGAATACTCTATTCAAATGTAGATGAACTGTCTATTTTAATGATCCACAGGAAACATGTTGCTGGCTGCTGATGATTTCGAGTGGTGCGAAATGTTAACATTCACCGGATATATGTCCTTGTAATTCTCATATATATAATTATATCTTTATATAATTATAGCTCTATTTACTGTGTTGAATATTGAGCATTGTGATTAAACAAGCACCAAGCATAAAATCTGTTTTCATACGTTTTTGCATTTTTAGAACTTGAGAATATATACATATATATATATATATATATATATATATATATATATATATATATATGTATATATAACGAATCAGGAATACAATATAATATCATACAACGTCTGATGTGTGATGGATTCATTTCATGAGGAGCTCAATACATTTAATATTAAACATTAAGTTGATTTAGAGCAGAGCTCTAAATATGATGGAGTAGGGATTCATTACACAAACACGTTTATGATCATCCGCCCGAAGAAGTCCTTACTGCGCAAAAACATGAACCTGTTTGTGTAGCAAATCATTACTCCATTACATATATATATATATATATTTATATATATATATATATATATGTATAATCTATCCGACTATATTAGAGAGTGATGAAAATTAAAAAAACGTTGTGTACTAATGAGATTTCAATGTTTCAATTTTTCATTCATTAGTTTCTTCAGAAAAAAAGGTGATGAGATTTTATTTTCCGAAGAAGTCAGCATGAACTGGCGAAAAGTTAAGTAGACTAAATGTCATTCGTAGACGACAAGATGTTCTGGATTGTCATTTCAACCTACTACTTCTACTACTACTACTACTACTACTACTACTACTACTACTACTACTACTTATAATAATAATTATAATAATAATGAAATAATTATAACGATAATAATAATGATAATAATAATAATGATGATAATAATAATAATGATAATGATAATAATAATGCAAAATGATAATAATAATGATAGTGATAATAATAATAATAATGATAATAATAGGAAGTGAGACCGTCTCAGGAGTAAGAGTGTACGGAGACTTCGCTTATTAATTAATTAATCCATAAATGACTTAGTTGGTGTGCAATCATGTTTCGGCAGGTGTTCCCAACTTCAGTAGCGTGTGATGTGTGTGATGTGTGTGTGTGTGTGTGTGTGTGTGTGTATACCTTTCCGTGGTTAGAAGGTTTCCGTAGAAAATAAATTTACCATCAGATGCTCTGGTTTGGGAGCAAAAATTGGAATCAAATCCTTAAGGGTCATCTTGATGTGTGGGACTCAGTTTTGTCAGTGATGAAGTTAGTGCTTGTGTGTGACAAGACGTGGTGGTAGCAGCAGTGGGTCTTGGTGAGGCCATTGGGTGTTAAAGTTGAAGGGTAGTTGTTTAGCACTGAATTGTGTGGGTAGGTCGGGGATAGTATAGATGGTAGGGTAATGAGGCCAAGGTACTTAATATGTATTATCCTTACAGGTCGTTGAAATATTGTTGGCTCTGATTTGTACAAATGAAATGCTGTACAAAGGTATACGTATAAATATATATATACGCACGCGTGTGTATATAGCATACTTATTTTATTGAATTCTGTCTCATCAATTTTTTTCTTTTGGAATGTACATTGTTTGCCGTTGTCCAAATATTTTAATCGAGCATTTTTCTAAACCTTTCCGTTTTTATTACCAATTCTTTCATGTTTTTTCCTCCCACTCAGTTCACACTGGAATGAACAATGTTGTTGTAACACGTAGGGAATGTTCTGAAAAATCTCCTGTCCGTAAGGTTGTTTGAGTGTAGGTGTGTGTGTATCCCTGATCCTTGTGAATCTACATACGCGCGCCTCTTTTTCCTTTTTACGTTTTCGGTCTGTCTAGCAAATAGGACCAGGAAAAAGAATAAACAAAACAAAAACAACAACAACAAAACTACAACAACAACTAACAAACATCGATACATGTTCTGAGCACAGACGTTTGCTTGGTTGGGGAGAACGGGGCATTGGCCTCCTCTCCTCTCTCCCACTGGATCAAGGCTTCTCACCTGGGTTGAGAGCGTTTGAAATCTGGACTTTCCAGTCAATAAAGAATAACAGTGCAATGCAGTTGTTCTGTTCCGCAGTCTCTCAAAGATTCAAATGATAAAAAAAAGACGAACATTTTCATTAAGGAATATTTCGGTGTCTTCAATACTGAACCGTTCAACATGTTTTGTGGCAAGGGGTTTGGGCCGTGTGAGTGGATGTGAAACATGGAAAATAACAAAATCACTTAAAAACTCCGAATTGAACAGACAGCAACGGAAAGAGAAATGCTGGGACTATCACTGAGAAAGATCAACATGGATCCAAGAGAGGACTAGGTTGAAGGATGTGATACAAGTAACCAAACAACAAAAAATGGAGACGACACTTAGTAAAGCGGAAGGGCGGTAGATAGAGTTACAAATTGCAACGCAAGATGGAGGAATAACCCGACAACAAAATGGAGGGATGAGATGCAAAAATTAATGGTAAATAGTGAATGTTCAAATACTTATGAGCAATACTTTTATCAATGATGATTAATACCTGAAAAAAGTATTGTTCATAAGTATTTGAGGGCGCTGATATGGATTTTTAGCGAGGGTGATCAAAATTAATTCGCTAATACGGCAACTCTTCCATATAACAATGTGACTTCACTTTTTTTTCTCCTTGAACGGGAAGGATAGAAACAAAAGCTCGCTTTTTTCATTTAACAATTTGATTCTATTAAAACGAATTCAAGTAATTTGATATTAAGAACCACAAAACATGATTTAATGCATGCCTTGTTGTGTTGACTACAAACAATTTCGCTTTTCTTGCGTAATATTCCTGTTTTTAATCGACAAAACCAAGTAATTAGGAGTAAAATAGTTTTTGTTCAAATACTTATGATAGGTATCGTATACACACATACACGCACACGTGCACACACATATAAATTATTGAATTCCAACGTGCAATAAGGTGAAACCATTACAAGTGTGCTTTGAAAAATATTTTTCCTACGAAGACGGTAATGGCGTCCTGCAACGTCTCAGCGAGTTGTTATATAATTTGTTCAGCTTGATAAATCATTGGGGAAAAACCTTGAAATGCTCCCCGTGTGATGTTTTGACATTCAATAAGGTTACGATGACATTGCTTGAAGAGCTTTGTCAGAGTTCTTTTCCTTCTTTTGCTAGTTTGCATAATATTTTATCATATTTCCAAAAAAATATCATATTCATAGATGAAAGTGAAGGTAGGTTTATGAGACATCCACGTAATTATGTAAAAAACAATTAGCCGATTGATGAGGTTAAAGGCACTTAATTGTTTTGTTGATTACTTGTAATAGAATATCGCTAAAGCCACGGTAATTGTTACTGTTGAAATTCGATTTTCGTCTACACGCACATACACACACATACATATATATATGTGTGCGTGTGTGTGTGTGTGTGTGTGTGTGTGTGTGTTTGTTTGTATGTGTGCTAGCATTGTGGATGTGAAGTTTTACAATATTTACATGTAAACAGCAAAATTTCCTGTGAATCACTGAAAATTATAATTCTGAAAAAGGCGGCTGACACCCGTTGAAATGCATCGAAACATGCGTATGAAATAATGAAAATATTGAAATATAACACCAACTTTCTTTTTCTCTTCACTTTCCAATTGTAGCTTCCATCATGAATATAGCCTCGAAAGCATTACAGTTTTGAATACTAAATAAATGGAAAAAAAGAAGTTTTTCCCCAATATCTGTTTAAATGATTTTTCAGTGGTTTGTATGTGTATACACACACACACACACACACACACACATATATATATATATATGTATATATATATATATATATATGTATATATATGATATCGATGTTTATATATATGCTGATAAGAAAATGCGTACCTTCAATATATTTATTTGATATAATTATAAACCTTTTTAAAATACTGAACAGGAATACCTTAAGAGAAAATAAACAAAAAAGGATTTATGTTGAGGTAAAATTGAAAATTTTTTTTCACGAACTTTAGTCGGTTTACGTCACTCGAAATATCTATTTTATGCCACTGCATTTATATTTTTCGTCCATTTTCATAGACCTTCAACGCAAAATAATCAAAAATATATTATGCCTTGACCGAATCATACATTGCAAAATGAGATCATTCAATATCAGCATTCATATATTGTCCTTCTAAATGCTGGTTTTCTGGAAAATGTTTTCTGAATAAAATTGAATAATGATTTTTTCTATCTCTTATGATATTGTTCATTATCATTCAATGCAATTTAAAAGGCAGGCCAAAATTGCTTTTTGGAAGAGTTGATAAGCATAATAGTGACTATTGATCATCCGTCATGATGCAATAATACAAGCTTCAAGCACCAAATTTCAATTACTCTTTTTACTAACATTTCTGTTACCTTAATTTTTGTTGCTTTTTATTGCAGCTACTCCGACCATCACTTCGCGGCAATGAATAAACATCGCAAATGGAAAATAACGAATAAGCTTCGGGAAGACTCGAACTTGCATCCCGGGGGTTCAATGTGGCTGCTGCTGGATTTTCTTCAATTGCTCATTTCATTTACGCTGTCTAGGCCAAATGGTACATTCACCATGTAATAACGGGTGATCATTTAGAATAAGCGATGCTATATGCTTTAACGCAATTTATAATCATTCTGTCGAATCATATATCTATTTCTTGATAGCGTATATGCAGAGATATAGATATAGATATCAATATGTATATGTGTGTGTGTGTGTGTGTGTGTGTGTTTGTGAGTGAGTGTGAGTGTGTGCATGTATGTACTATTCCTGCATTGGCTCAACACCATCTACAAAAAATACAGTCTGGCCTCATATGATCTTAGAATTTTAAGATAGATATCTCCAAGACTGTGATACCACTGGTGGGATTGATCAAACAAATCAACCCAAACTTTTCATCAATCTAATGATTACACATATACCGATGAGCCAAGACATTATGACCACCTGCCTAATAAGGTATTAATTCTTTATGTGCGTGCAAAATTGTTCCTATCTGATCGGGTGAGGACTTTATAAGACTTGTAAAGGTTTCCTCTGGGATTTGGCACCAAGAAGTTCTGCTTACGTAGTTGGGGTTCTGCCGAGCCAACTTGTTGACCCAACACACCCAATGTGCTCAATGGATTGAAACCTGGAAAGTTTGGTGGTCAGTTGATCACAGTCGAGTCTTCTTCGTCTCCATTGAAGCACTCCTACAGCATTGCAGATGGGCACATAGCAATGCTGAAAGATGCCACTGCCCTGGTTGAAGACTGTTGCCATGAACAGGTGTACCCGGTCTTTTTTGGATGCAGTTGTTACGTGACAAAGTGGCTTCCACGTGGATCTAAGGATCCAGTGTTTCCCGGCAGAACGTTGCCCGATTGGCCACAAAGCCTCTACCAGTTTGTTGTTCTTCCACGGTGCACCCAGGTGCCATCGCTTCCACCCGATCATAGCGCAAGCGTACCCTGCCATCCACCCTACACGGGGAAAGTGTTTCTTATCGGACCAGGCGACCTTACCGCGCTGATACACGCAGCAGCTCCAACGCTTGCATTCCCATTGAAGACTTTATCGACGACGGACATTGGTGAGCGTGGTTACTCAAACTAGCATCCGGCTATGCAGCCCCATACGCAACAAATATCCGTGTACTCTATGTGATTCATTTATCCTTTACCATAATAAAAGCTACCTGAAATTAGCACCATGTTAACCCTTTGGTTGGTTCGTACTTGGCTTTCACTTCCTGCATCGATGTCTTGGCCGCCCAATGACATGTCAGTGGTAGGCGATTTCCTGTCCCTGCAGACCTATGCTGATAGGTACTCACCACAATTGAACTCAAACAACCCACAACCTTTACCTTGTCCTTCGGGTATAGCAAAGTCACTCAGAACCTTTCTTTTTGCCCATAACAAGGGTAATCAAAACTTCAAAATAACATACTCTCCTGATTAAATAGCTCACCTTGAAGTGTACCGTTGTTACAAAATAGTAGCTCTTATTTTTATCACTTTACTGATGATAATGTGTAGGCTCATCAGTGTATTGTTACACGGTAAATACTAAAAGGCATAGATACGAAATAAGCAGATGTGGGGCCCTCTAATTCGATGCATGCAACAAATGTTCCCCTCATCAAATAAATAGCTCTCAAGCTCATTTTCCACAGATTTATATTCCATTTAAATCCAGCCAACGTACGTTCTGTTATAATTCAAGCCTTTCTCAAGTTTCAAACAATAACACAAGAAAAAGAACAGACTCTACTTAAAACTTGCGACTTTGTTTAAACAATATCTGATAGCATCAGGGAACATTAGTTCCTATAATAAAGCTATTTGTTTGCACTTGATTAAAAAAAAGGGAATAATGTAAATCTTCTGAAAGATTAAAAAAGATTTTCCTAAATTGGAGACTCAATGGTTTTCTTGAACTGTACTACATTGTCGATTGTACTCAAGTATGTACTAACTTCTGTCACTCATAACTTAACGCTTTCAATATGAAATATGTTTGAAGAATGTTCTATCTTCTTAAATAACGAACGTTTTCTTACATCATATTTTTGTATTCCGAGAATGGATTTATAAAGAAGAATCATATCACGTAGTGTGACATGAAAAAGAAGAAAACATATCCTCTCTCTTCACCCGATCTCTCTCCCCTTTCTTTTTTCTGAACGCTTTCAACCCTTTTTTCAGTTTGGTCTGAAGGAAAGTTATTTTGGCTTTCATTGACCTTTCGACGTTCGTTGCAGGTGAAAAGCAACAGGTTAATCCCTCTTTTTAAATTTTTTTTTATTCAGCTATAACAAAAGAATCAAGTTTCCAGATGGTCTAGTCTAGAATGCCCCGGACCATCCCTTGACTCCCAAAGATGTACAAATAGTCTCCAGGCTGGGATTTTTTCTCACTTGTCCTGATACCTGTCTCACGAGTAATGATAGTGGATTAGCCCACCTGAACCACTTAACCGAATTTACGGCATTCTTTTGGTCGGGTTGCAAGTTTCGTTTTCGTATTTCCCTCCCGAGAGAGGTGTCCGTTTTTTACATCAGCCCGTACTCCTCCTTTGAACGCATTTCCTTGTGAGCCATGGCTATCATTAATTTATAAGCAAGCATCATATATATATATATATATATATATATATATATATATATATATATATATATATACACACACACTTTAGTTGTTAAAGTAACATCTGATATGATTGCAAGAAATTATGAAACATGCACATTAAACATTTCATTCGCTCTAACGATTTCATATGTGATGACACAGCAAATACTGTAATCATATACACCATATACAATATATATATATATATATATATATATATATATATATATATATATATATATATATATATATATATATATATTCTAAACTGTCGTTATATTTTCAAATGTTGATCATTTAATACTCATCTATGTTCTATTAAAAAAACTTATGCAAAATATTAAACGTCATGGGCGTGTTTCGGGGCCACATAGGATGAAACTTAGCTGCCCACGCCCGATTCAGAAAGTATTTTCATAACTCACTCTCAGTCATTCATTCACAGGCGTATCAATTCATACTATCGAAGTAAAACTTGATCTTTAAAGTGGAATTTTGTTATTTGATCATTTGACTTTGCAGTCTCCGTCCCAGTATTCCATTGAGCATGTTTTTCTACTTAATTTATGTGTCGTGCATTGGAAATCACAAAGATAGGAATTAATACAAACGTCACTGACTGAATAGGACTCCCAGATGTATACATAGCATCTACCCGTCTAAGATGGCTGAGTTAATTATATATGGATTGGCACTTGGAAGGCCAAAGTTATTTTATTAGGTAATTTATTTTTAATAATTCAAGTATTCTAATTCTAAACTCTCTAAAAAGTTTACACTCAACTCAATCTATTTTAGAGAGTGATTGGACATAAAATCTTCAGACAAAATTTCTTGTTAGAAACAATCACCTTTGATATATTGCGGTATTAAAAAATAGTTATAGGAAGAAAAATTCTTTTATTAATAATCTAACTTATTTCATGACAAAATTGTTGGATACTATTTTCAAAAATATGAAAAAAAAAAAATGGCCGAAATAGATAAATCTGACAAGTTAAAAAGCATTTGTACTCTCTTTTTTTCTTTTATCATAGTTTCAAACAATCAGTTTTTCAGTGACGTAGCCTTCATATGCTTAATTTCTATGTTACAACAGGAGTTTCACGTGAGAGTTAATGAAGCAATTAAACATACTAAGATGTATTTATGGCTTTTTTTGGTATAAAAATGTTGATACTGGTTCAAAGGGAGGCGTTGAAAACAAGTGAAAATTATCATCATCATCATCATCCTTTTAGCCTCCATTTTAGCCTGCATGGTTGGACATAGACCTTTCTCAAGATTCGCCGGACCTCTCTACCATAGGCGTCACGGAGCCAATATATTTTGAACTTGTGAATTCATCACGCCTCACCTCTGCATATGATCTCAGGGGATTCACGCCGTGAGTCGTGAGTTGTGATGTCCAGTGGTTGTCAGGCATTATTGCAACATATCCAGCCCATTTCTATTTGAGTTTTCAAATGATTTCTATGATATATCCTACCTATGTCTTTGCTCTGATATATTCTGTGCAGTCTTTTGATCGCTCCATATGAAATTGAGCATAATTCTCTTGGGCACGTTTCATGGTTCTCAATTTAAGGTTCCATATTCCAGCTCACTAAGTGACTATCAGGAAGATGCTTTGGTTGCACGCACTCCTTTTTAAGATTAATGGAATTGTCTTGTTCTAGAAAGTTGAGCTGGCTCTATTGGAAGATGCTAACGTAGAGCGATTCTATGCTTGATTTCCTTTGAGGATTTCATGAGATTCGTTATCCTTGGTAGGTTTTGCCGTTTACGTTCTCCAGCTCCTCATTTTCTATTCTGATCGTTGTCCCCCTGAGTATTTGTTGTTCATGCCATTTGTTTTTAATGAAGTTCATGTGGAGGCTTATTTTCTCGCTCTCTTCATTCATCTCATTTAGTATTGTCTGGAGATCATGAAGCTTCTCAGCAATAGAGCCGATGTCGCCGGTAATTCTGAAGTTAATTATGTATTCGCCGTCTATTCTAACTCATTTGTTTCCCTAGTCTAGGTTTCGAAAGATCATCTCAAAGCAGGTTGTGTGTAGATCGGGTGAGCTTGAATCGCCTTGTCTTGACCCTTTTTCGAGCTGAAAGAGTCTTTGTGTAGCCTGATAAAAGAATTGCTATGTCGGTTGATACGCTGACACAAAACAAACCGGATAAACTAATCACGAGTAATCAGTTTGAAGATTTCCCAGAAATAACTCTCTGGTTCGAAAGCTATTAGATAGACAAAAAGGGAGAAGGAATTGGGACCAGATAAGATCACCATCAACCTACTCAAAAAAGCTGGTTATGTCATCACTAGAAAACTAGCCATTCTATTCAACTCCTAGAAGATTAATACACTGTGATTATAATACCTTTATGGGACACTGAAAGATCTAAACAACTATAGACCCAAAAGCCCATTAAACTGCATCTACAAACCTATCACCAAAGTGGTCAGCGACGAAATCACTGAAACACTAGATAAGAACTAACTAAGGGAACAAGTTGGCTTAAGGAAAAGCAACTCTACCATGGACCATCTCCATTCAATTATTCAAATGTTTGTTGGTGATCATTAAATTATCGCGTTACCGACAGAATAAGGCTATTATATGCATCATATATAAGCATTTATGATAGAGGAGCACTGTAAATTACGTCCATTGAGAAATGTATTACAAATGAAGAAAAGAAGAATCGTCAGTGGCGAGGAATTAATGCAAAACTTACTGACAGTAAAGGGCTGGTAAGCACAGGTACTCTGAGTCAGGTTCGAGGTGATTATCGTCAAACATTCTTGTAGTTAACGAAGGTTCTTAGCATAGAGAACGATGTCGTCAGCAAATTTGACATTATTCATGTAATTGCCATCAATTCTGATTCTTTTATCGAATTTCCGAAGACCATTTCAGAGCAAGCAGTGAAAGGTGTCAGTGAGATGGAGTAGCCTTGTCTCGTTCTTTGTTCGGCCTGGAAGGGCTCCCTCTGAGTTTTTATGTACCCTGACAAAGGAACAGTTGAGTCGGTAGATATGTTAAAAATCTTACATATACAAGGTCTCCGCCTTATTGTATGATTACATTGATTATTGTGAATTCAAAGGTCTTCTCCGAATCAACTAATGTAGCTTTTTATCAAGCTATTTTTTCTTTGATTTGATTCCAGTGGTCATCGGTTCATTTATTCCTTCTGCAGACAGCCAGTGCCCGGAGCAGAAGAGCCCAAACATCAAGAAGATCCCATTAGTTAAAAACGGGTCGACAACCAATTCTTAGTTCTGATAGACACTTGTGGAGTTGAAACACCGAACCTAAACAAAAGATTGACTTCTAAACTAAAAAACTTGCAATGCAAACCACACGGAGAGATCACAAGGAAGCACACTATATTAGAGAACCAGCAGGGATCAGGGATATCATACAAAACATTGGAAAATACGAATGGCAAAGATGCAAGAATGCTGGACTACGACTGGACATTACAACTCAAGTGCGTTGATCTCTCGAGATTATATTCGAAATTGTAACCGGAAAAAATGATGGCATAACGATTTGGACAAGTGCAGAAAATATGGGCAGTAAGACAAATAAAAATATCAACCAGAGCAATCAACATCGAAATGACATTCATGGAAAACCTCTGGACTTCGTGGACAAAGAGACAAGCAAGCAAGCAAATAAACAAACATGGATAAGTACACTACCTCAGTCCAACTTTGCTGGCAAAGGTAATTAAGTTGAATGCCAACATAGACAATTACAATAAGCCAACATGAAGGTAGTTTTTTTAATCTCTCCACCAGTATTATTCTTTGGGGTTTTGAAGGAAAAAAGTCAATCTCCCTTATAAATAGATGTCTTGGCATTGATAGAACTGTCAGTGAGCGAAATAAATGATAATCTGAAGCTGGTGGGTCTTCTGAGTATAGGAGATAAGGTAGAAATTTACAGTCCAATGATTTTATCTTATTTTCTTCTGTTTGTTTCACTGAGCAAGACCTTGTATTGTCTACCTGGAGGATGTCACCTTTTCTGTACACGTAACCTGTGCATTTCTGCTTTAATGCACCTCTGATACGCTCGAGTTGATGACAATAAACAGTGCCTTCTTTACAGTACTTACTTCAACGGCCTGCAGTTTTCGACCTTCGACATTGTGATAAAAAAAAACGAGAATGAAAGTAAAGAAGAACCCTCAGATGAACGATACGCGGTAGTTGCAGGAAAGAAGGAAAAAAAGTCAGTAGTTTTTCTTTGAGTATATTGCTCTTCATACTCGTAAATATTTCGATATAGAGATATTCTGCTAGTATTATTTTCAATGAAATCGTCAATGGTCATTTTTAGCATTTTTTTTTTCTTGCCATTTTTTTAAGTGCAAGCATTACGCTATGACATCATTAGCAGTTGGTAAAAGATGATCGGAAGAGTGCTCTTTTAATGAAGTCACATCTCTCTGTCATCACGTCTTTTCCTCTTTCTGTTGTTCAATACAATTGGGACCAACAGGCACACTGACTGACCGAAACGCGTCTTATAGAGATGTGTAGACACATTTAAAAACTCGTGTGACACTCAACAGAAACGATCCACGAACACCTCTTGGCAGCGGGCTGTTAATATGGTGATCAATTGAATAATTCGAAAGAAGGATAATCAATAGACAAGTTACTTCTCTCGCCTTTTGTTGGGTGGTGATCCCCGAAAAAGTGTGAATTAAAAAGAAAACAAGCATGAACGCTGTCGTACATAAACCCAATGACTATCGGCGCAGCTTCTACGTGCAACAGATGGATGGATAGATAGCCAGCAAGCTACACCTAGTTGAAACCTGAAGAGATCTGAAGAAACCTTTGTTGACAGTTTGGCGTTAGTTTTGATTGACGAATTTCTAAAAATAATTATGGAAATACTTCGTCAGGATTCTCCTTATCTCAGACCGCTGCTACAACTAATAAAGCTTTCGGTTGTTTTTTTTATCTTTAGATGCGCCCTAATGCATCTCAATGAAACTTTCCTGTCGGTTGGTCTATTCCGATTACTTTAAACAGCAGAAGGTTGGAGGAAGTGGGTTTTGCGGTTTTCTTACCAGCTGCTATTATGCTGGAGAAGAAAGTGTGATGTATTCAAAAGTGTAGTGTCCTTAAAAGAACATCTACTCTGATCAATCTTTTACCCGTTGTTATGTTGTCACGATAGTGTGTCCGACGCCCGCATTTGTGTATTTTTAAAAATACCAAATCTCGCACAGAAAAAGAAAAAAAAAAAATGAAAAACGAAAATGACAAAAATGACTATATACAAAATTGAAAATAATACTCACAGAATATCTACAAATCGCCATTGCATGAGACTTGATACACAAGACTTCAAAAAGGTTGATTTTTGTCTTGTGTGCCAAGTTTATGCAAAGTTCACCTGGAGGTCTGGCATGCAATATTTTAGAAATAATGAGAATAAATTGACTCAGTGAAAGATTATTTGATCTTCTTACCCCTCTTCCTGCTGTTACTACTACCAAGGGTGGCGGACGCATCGTTGAACTTATGGTTCTTTCCTATGAAAGACTTTCTGTTTTGTTGCTTATTCACAATGGCTTGTTGTTCATGCGAATGAAACATTAAATGGAATGCGTTACACTATAGATTATACGACTCTTCAGAATTATATCAGTTCATACGATGTTTTATGCACACTTACTGAGATAATTCGCACGTACAGATATATCTTGATTAGTCTGGTTTCATCGCTCCGATATTTCCACCAAATTGATCTAATGATTCGGTGCAGTTTTTCCCCCCACTTGTACTCGGTTACAATATTTTGTACAGTAATACCTTGACCGTAAATCAAAAACCCACACTGATCAGAACCTCACTTTTCAAGGTATTTTTTATATAACTCGTTCAAGTTCATGGGACATAATTAATACAAAATTGATAACTATGGTCAACAAATGACACGTTTAGGAAACAAAAGGATCCTGTGTCATCCTAGGAAACAGTGGTTCTCAAACTTTTTGTACAATGTGTCCCTTTTGAAATATTTTTCTAACCAACTACACGACTTGATTGTTAAATAAAAGCAAAAGTCAGAGAAAATGTTTTAGCCAAAACTAAATTAAGAATCTCTCAAATTAACTAACATCACTGCAATTATGTTTCTGCCCAGAGGGTAGCCAGATCATAAACATCTGCGTTTAGCATCACGTCTAAAAATGTTTGGGAAACACTATTCTAAATATTGCTTGAGGTCAGTTTCCATTAAGACAAATGATATTCTAATGATTGTATTAGATTTGAGCTTCACTTTACTTAATAAAGCGGAACTGGAATGCAACATTTCCTTCCGATTTCGAGACTTCAAAAGGCCATAAAGGAAGCTTGTTAATTTATGTTGGAAGTAGTATTTTTGATGTGTAAAAATACACGGAAACCATACTTTTTTTTTTACTTTTATAAACAGTCTATCAAAGTAGCGTTTTAACAGACAAGCACAAACACATACAGAATAATTGACATAATGAAATAATTATGAAATGATGAAAAATGTTTACGAGAGTGCAGAAAAAAAGAAGAAACGAGAAGTGTACATTTGATTAAAATGAAATGGATGATGTAACTTTCGACAACGCACGGTGATTTAGGAAACCTGAAGAGATAGATTTGGTCTTTGTCAGTACATGAGATCATTCAATTGGTTAAGGCCAAGGATAAGGTCCATCTCTGTGACTGATGGGTAGTTGAGCAGAGTTGGAGATTATGTATTTCTAAATAATAATGATAGTCAGTATAGTGCTTCTAACGACTAGAATGCCAATTGGTTCCGTCTCAACCATACATGAAAAGCTAATTTGATTGGAAAAAATTATATATTGAAGGAATTGAGATGTTGTAAGGAGTGGATAATTCAGTCTAAGGTAAGTAATCTTGAAACATTTTGTCAAATCCTTCGGTCGGATATATTGGTACGAAATAGACTAGAAGAACATTCCTGACTAACTAGTTTTCTTGAAGATATCATGAGTTGGTTTGCATGCTGGCTGAAATCAAATCTGATATCGCAAATCTGATATTCACATGGGTGAACACTCAATAGAAGAGATACGAACAACGAATCACATTCGCTGTTATACTTACTGATTTCTCATCGTCATATACGTTTTTGAGTAACCGATGTAAGTAAACCAAAAACATATACATACAATACAGTCTGATAATGCTCTATATAAAATATCAAATAACATATATTATGACACGGTGAAATTGTCCCTTCGTCGAAATTTACTCTCATTTTGCAGCAGCCGTTATAAGCCCACTGCTGAACAAAGCTTCTCTCCATTTCCTTTCATGACGACTGCAATTGTACTAACCTTTGCCATGCCTTACTTGCAAAAATATTTCATCCCTTCATCTTGTTTCTGGTCTTTTCTCACTGCTTTTACTCTCCCTAGGCACCAATCTGTTGGTGTTATGCCTTATCTGTTGTCATCTTTTACTGTTAAGTGTCCGGTCCATATTCATGTTTGTTGCTTGATTATTGGTATGATATCCTTCACTCTAGTTCTCCCCTGATGAAATTTTCTCTTAAAGTTATCCCCGCTGTTGCTCTTTCTATGGTTCTCTGAACGATTTGAAGTTGTTTTTTAGTTGGTTGAGTTATTTTCTATGTTTCATATCCGTAAGACATAGCTGGTATTATGCATTCATTATATATTTTCCACTTCAAGCTAATTAGGAGGTGCTATGTTTCTATTCACACCAAATAATTTCCAGCCAATAGCTATGCGTCATTTTTTTCGTTTTCATTACCTTTCTCTAACTTTATTACCTTTTCCTAGGTGACGTATTCGTCAACTGTTTTTATGGCTTTTTTTATCATGTCTCGGCTCCGTTGATCTTTTACTATAGGTCTTACTTTCCCTATTTAGCTCAATCAACATGTTTTATAATCCTTCTGATACTTCTGGCGTCAAGGAAACGTCATTAGCGAAACTCAAGTGATTTAAATTTTATTCGTCTATGTTTATAACGATTGCCTCCCAGTTAGTTTTCCGGAAAACACTTTCAAGGCTCACCGTAAATAGTTCGGGTGATATTGTATACCCTTGTCTTCTTTTTTCTATCTTTATCTTCTTTGTAGCTCTATGTAGTTTGATTATTGCAGTGACATTTTCGTATATGTGCCGAATGACTAATATAATTCTCATTAACTCTTTGTTCTTGCAATGAGTTGAAGACTACAGTGTTTTCTACCAAGTCAAATGCATTCTCAAAATCTACAAAAGCCAACAAAAGTGGTTTGTTGCAAGTAAATTACTTTTTGATTAGTTAATATATTTATGTTAGTTGTTTATTGCTGAGTAGGCAATTCTAGAGCATGTCACTTTGCATGGTTGGTTTCCGTCTAGAGTTCCTTAAATAGGGTTTTCAAAATAGAATAAGTCAATTTTGAAAAAAAAGGGCACTATGATTTTGACAGTGCAGTTTTGATTAGTCTATTAATACGTTTGTGAATAGTTTATAAATGGTACTTAATTGTAAAATAGGATGGTAGTTGACGAGGTTGCAATTATCTATTTTCTCGGGGAACGGGATTACTATTTCAACACAGAAGTTCTGAGGTACTTCTCTATCTCGTATGCACTGTGTGAATAGATGTGCAAGTCCTTTGTGAAAGATCTCTCCTGCGTCTTTAAGGAAGGCTATTGTCATGCCATCCTCCTTGAACATATTTCACAACCATCGTCTTCTATTATGTCTTGGATGTAACTGGTACAGCACTTCAAAAATTGTTATGCATTTTTTATCATTTCAAAACCCTATTTAGATTATAAAGATGTAAACAGTACTATATATTTTTATGCATTTTGGAGTCTGCATTCATTTTAGTATCTTATACGGGGAAGATTTGAACCATCGTTGACCCCTAATTGACCTCGAGCTAACTTGACCTAATCTCATCTGAGGGCGTTAGTTGATCTCACGTGAACAACCATGCCTTTTAAAAAAACTTCCGATTTTCTACCTTGAGTCCATTTTACCTCATTTATGGTAATAGGTCTCATATTAAACATGTTACTCTTATAGTTGTGATAACCATACTTTTTTGTCTATCATGGTAAATATTTGAGCCCTAAAAAATTTATCCAAGTAGCAGTTTTTCTGGAAGATGTTTACTTAAGTTGGGATGAATTTGAAAAGAAAAATGAAGAATATCGAGGAAAACTGTATTCAACATTGAGAAGAAACTGAAAAACGATGAAAATTGGTCTCTTCACGTTGGAAACTTTGTGGAGAGCATGATTCAGCTCAAAACCAAGACAGAATGTTGGTTACAAAAACCAACAATCAGTATCCTGTGAGGACTTCGGAAATCTATGAAAGGCCTGTGGTTTGCTGTGCCGTCCCAGTACTCCAAGTACGAGACTTTTTCATCTTTGTTTTCGTGACCACGAACCACTGAAGGTGCCAAGACTAACAGAATCAATGGTGGGAAAAAAGGTTGGTTTGGACAAAGACCCATCCACACTGGACATCCGAGGACTGGAAGTAAGTAGTATATATGTATATAAATCACAATTAATATTGTCGATTATTTTCTTTACCAGAGGACCTGATTCTGTCATTACTTTGAAAACAGTTAACATATGCACAATGACTCTTTAATATTCTCATTTCCGCTTCCTGAAGGAGAAGTCAAGTACTTTTTTTAAAGCCTATACACCCAATTTCAATGTGTTCACAGCAAGCACCCCCCTTCTATAGAAATCCGCCAATATTTTTTTTATTTTTCATTTGGACACTTTCGACTCATTTTACTCTTACATACAGCTCTTCTAAGGAACTGTCAACACTTTGAGGAGCAGTTTTCCCCCTTAAAAAAATTACTTTTACTCACAATTCCTCTAAAGGTCGTCGGCATGCGCATAAGACAACCAGCATTTATATTTTAATCATTGGTATCGTTTCGTATTTCACGTGCTATGTGCACTAACCTACACCGGAAACAGCAAACCCCATTTAAGAAAGACATATGAAATGTTGGATCTCACAAAAATGGAATAACACAGTGGTTTACAGTCCAAGACAAAAATGACTCCCTGGGTTCACATAAGACAAGCGGTTTCCGTTTTGTATTGGTGGTTGTTATTGAAATCTTGCCGGCGGCGGGGCTTCAGAATTGGTTGAAGTGGTGACTGAGGCGGGAGTAAAAACAAAATTAAAAGAATGGAGCAAAAGAAATCAGAGAAAAGAACAAAGAAAGAAAAAATGGAAGAGACAGAAGTAAAAACTTTAGCAATAAAGAAACGTCAAGAAGCATCGGGTTGCAAATTCTTTCGGGCAATGAGAATGAGTTTTCTCAAGGTTTTCAAAACTTTTTTTTTTTCGAAAATATATAATAAGAGAAATTCTCTTATCAAGAAAAATATAAATCATGCCAGCTTTGTTGGATCACACACACGCACACAGAGACTTACGCTTATATATATATATATATATATATATATATATATATGTATATATATATATATATATATATATATATATATATATAGATATATAGATAGATAGAGAGAGAGAGAGAGAGAGAGAGAGAGAGAGAGTGAGTGAGATGGATAGATAATGACTAAAATCAGTTCATATATACTCATGATTCAGGGGAGGTAACTGTGAGCTTCGATCTTTTAATTTTTAGAATATTGTCTTGATATAAGAATAAATGTCCCAAAGAAGATTTCGGACCCCCTGACAAAACTAAAAAGATACCTTTTTACCTTTTTTTGCAGTCAGTTCAGCTGAAATATCAAAATGTTTCAATCCTTTCTGAATCTCCGTGAAATCTTTGTAAAAATGAATTCACCACTTACCTAAAAGAAACAAAAGGGAAATGTATGTAAAAATAAGGAACATTTAAAGTTTTTCTGTAAATTAAGTGAAAATTCTTCTGGCGGTAAACCATTTGAAAATATATCGATAATGTATATATATATATATATATATATGTATATGTGTGTGTGTGTGTGTGTGTGTGTGTGTGTATATGTGTGTGTGGGTGATATCTGTAAAGACATTTTGAGGGGGAACTATATTTCTTTCCGCACCAGTGTAAATTTAGAAGCTAATCGAACAATCCTAGACCACATCTCCTTTCTTTGTTTATTTCTGCGGTCTAGGGCCGTCCGATTTGCTACTCAGTTAACGCCGGTGTGGGACAAAATACAACTACTCTTGCAAATTATTATAATGTTTTTTGGGGGCATAAACTGCCCATCGTATTATTATATATATATATATATATATATATATATATATATATATATATATATATATATATATATATATATATAAGATGAGCAAATACGTAAATCTTTCCTCAGTTTCTTTGTGGATTGATTGCATTGATTAAATCACCTTCCTTCAAAGACAAAACAATAAAGAAACTCATAAGACTTTATTCCTGATCATTGTACAAAACAGCTTGAGTTGAGTGGGGACTAAAAAACAAACTCAAAATTAGAATACATGAATTATTAAAAACGAATTACCAAATCAAGCTTTAGGCTCCGCGGTGCCGATCCACACATAAATAACGCCGCCATTTTCGATGGGTATATTCTAGTTGATTATCAAAGAGGATAGAGAAGACTTTACAGGATGCTTTGCGATTTGATACGCTTTTTCAAATATAGAGATTTGAGATTTAAAAAAAAAAAGGATCGTTCAAAGATGACATTATTTATACGTACGTGCGTAAGTATTTTGTATATCTTGTTGTCCCTGTTTAATATGTATGCATCAATCGTTGGCATTTCGACAAGTCAAGTGCTCTTTTTCAATTTGAAGAATAAATAAATGATTTTTATTCTTCATTGGTTTATTTTTTTTTTTAAAACTCTGTTGCAAAGATAAAAGTGAGGGGCTTGTTGAGAAAGGAGATCAAAGAATCGAGAGAGTAGAGAAAAGAAAAGAAGGAGCTGTGAAAGAAAGAAATGTATGGCCCCCACAACAAAACACGCTTATCAACCACTCCACCATTATGAGCTTCACTCATTAACCCAATACACACACACACACACACACACACACACACACACACACACACACACACACACACACACAAAAAAAAAAAAAAAAAACACGAAGAAATATTATACCGATTTCGGCTGAGAACACTGTTTTTCAATGAACCCGCTATTTATGAGACAGTAACGAGTTTGTTTTTTGTCTTTCCCTGTATTTGTTCCCTTTTCTGCTTCTCTCTCGATCCATCATTTTAAGATTTCCCTTTTTTCGGCTCAACCGGACGCCTGAAATCGCCATTGTTTTCAGGCGAGGAAATTAAAATTAAAAGACAGCAAGGAAAGACATAGAAGGAAGTAGGGAAAAAAGTAAGGAAGTCCGGTGACGATATAATACTGGAAAGAATTTTTTTTCAAAGAAACTGAAATTAAATATATTATTACAAATACAGGTTGGCTCAGAAAAATGTACTCACATTTTGTAAGCAAATAGCTGTCCTAGTTCTTACCAGTAAATTAATTGAACTCTCCCGTAAGAAAGTATGAATGTTTAGTTCTATTCAATCTTTGTCATAGAAGAGTTAATTTAACTTCCTGGTTAGAACCATGGCAGCTATTAACAAAAATCAGATCAGCTATCAATGATCACAAAATGCCAGTAAATCTTTCCGAAGCACTCTGTGTATCCCAGTGTGATTTGAATAAATCTATTTTGAATATCCGTATCTCGTAAAGATCGATCCCTGAGTATTAGAATTATTCATCATAGAAGTTATCAAGAATTATCTTTTAAAAGAAATCTTTTATGTAGAATAATCTTTAAAAAAAAAATACCAGCGCAAGATTTGAGCATTGTTGGTTTGAAGTAATCATGGAGATCTCAAGACACACTTTTTGGGAAAACAAAGCTAACATTCTCAGATGGTGCTTAGTGGTGTACTTGCACGAATTTTCAAGGTTATTGCCTCGAAATTATGATCAGAAGTGGCAGGCGACATACACACACACACACACGGTCACACATACAAGGACACTCAGAGAGAGAAGAGTCTGTGACCCACTTGGCTGGTTGGTCAGGGAGGGCATTTGTGAGGCTAAGGTTATTCGAAAAATCTGTATCAAGTAAATCAAATGTTCCTTGAGTAGAAACATCAGATGTTTGCTTTGTATCATAAAAATATAGGATTGATTGGTTAGAAAGATTTGGTCATGAGGCAAGTATAACAAGTGTGTGTGTATGTGTGTGTGTGTGTGTGTGTGTGCACGTGTTCGTGTGTGCATTTGTGAGCGCGCATGCGCTTTAGGTGTTATGACATTCATTCAACTAAATATTTAAGTTACACGTTCATTCAGACATCCGGGTTCTGTGTCCAGCACCAAGAATAATTCGAAGTTCATCATCTTTCTGCCACGTCATTCGAGAACCTGGCGCCTCTCTGACGTCCGAAAAAATGAAAATGAAAATGTCAAAAAAAAAACGAAGGTATTTCACCAGACTTCATTGAGTTAATTGATTACCAACACGTACAAGAAATGGGAGAGAGACAAGGAGGAAGGGAATCAGGATACAAGACAGAAAAGGGGACATGAAAAGGAAACGGGAGAGAGAGAGAGAGGAAAGAAGGGATACAGGTCTGGTCAGTTAGTCAATAGAAACCATCATAACATCAATGTATTTTGTGAACAAGTCGTTCTGGGGGTGATCAATTAAAAAACAGACTAGGCAGTAATCAATAGATAAATTACTACGTCTGAATCTTCAACAAACAAGCGCGAACACTGTTGGACATAAACTAAGGGGTTGGTTCAGCATCAGTTCAGCATAAACTTACTTTGCAAATTCAACCCTCCCGAAACCCTATTTAATTGGGGCTCTGAACTTTCTTATATACATAAGATCTAAGATTTTCAGCCCTTTAGCTCCACTGATCCAGCCTGTACGCGTGATAAATGCATTCATAGCTAGCTAAGCCAACTTGAAAACTGAAAAAAAAAAACTATGCCGACAGTTTTATTTGAATGTCTCTATAAAATGACAGGAAATAAATTGTGAGTTAAAAAAAGGCACAAGTCGAAAACAGATGAAATGTCTGAAAGGAAAGAAAGTGTTAATCTGGAGGCGCCGGCGACCAAATAGTTACAGCACCGAAAATGAAATTGGGATGCTGAGTTCGAACTCCGATTGATACAATCTGCATGCCATTGAGGGAGGAATGGATCAATCTTCTTTACCCTCCACACACACCTTTATGTTAATAGCAGATGAAGTAAGTGACACCTATTCAGGTGCTTGCCCTCTCTAAAGCATTTTTCACATTAAAAAAAAACAATATAACCAAATAGAGATCAGTATCACCCAATCTAACTGTAAGAACCAGCCATGCTAACAGGCTGGATTTAGAGGAAACTACTCGACCATGGACCATCTCCATTCAATTAATCAGCTGAAAGAGAAGGCAGCAGAATATAAAATGTCAGTCGCAGTAGCATTTATAGACTTCAAAAGGGCATTTGACTCCGTACGAATCCCCATGATCATGGATGTATTGGCCCTGAATACGTCAAAGTACTACAACATATATACAATCACCGTGACTCTTTCCCAAGGCTGCATCAATAAAGATCAATACCACCAAACAAATAACGATCAGCACCAAGTAAAAATCAGTACCACCCAATCAAACCAAGTATAGATCAATAACACCAAATCAAACCAAAAAAGGATTAGTACCAACCAATTAACCAAGGATCGGTACCACCTGATGGAACCTAGGATCAGTACCACCAAATCACCAAAATAAGATCAGTACCACCTAATCGGACTAAATAAAGATCAGTACCACCGAATCGAACCAAAAAAAGATCAGTACCACCGAATCGAACCAAGTGAGGTCAATAACCAACTAAAGATCGGTACCACACAATTGAACCAAGTAATAATTAGTAACACCCAATCGAACCAAATAAAGATCAATGTCACCCAATCTAACGAGGTAAGGATCAGTACCACCCGGACAAAGTAAAAATCAGTCACCCAATCGAACTAAATAAAGATCGATACCACTTAATCGAACCAAGTAAAAATTAGTGTCACCCAGACTAAAGATCAGTATCACCCAATCAAACTAAATAAAGATCGGCACCACCTAATCGAACCAAAATTACAACCCAATCAAACCAAGGATAAGTACCATCCAATCAAACCAAATAAAGATCATTGTCAGCCAATCGAACCAAACAAAGATCAGCACCACCAAAACGAGCCAAGATCAGTACAACCCAATTGAACCAGGTAAGGATCAATATCACCCAATCGAACCAAATACAGATCAGTGTCATCTATTCGAACCAAATGAAGATCAGTACCACCAAATGGAACCAAGTAAACATCAGTCTCATTATATCAAACCGAATGAAGGTCAGCACCACCCAATGAAACCAAGATCTACAACCTAATCGAACCAAGTAAGAAATAGTACGATCCAATCAAACCAAATAAGGAGCAGTGCCATCCAATTGAACTAAGTAAAGATCAGTACCACCCAATCTAACCACGTAATGATTAGTACCACCAAAGAGAACCATGTAAATATTGGTACCACCAAGATGGGAAGTGATGCAGATCTTTACTTGCTCTGATGATATAATGAGCCCCTGGCCTGTTTCAATTCACTGCACTGGTATTTTGATCTAACTTGAGTCGATAGTTTAAATACCCAGGATGTGAAAAAAATCATGCTTTAAGCAAATAGTAGTGGGCACAGTTTTTCATAATTATGTTCAGTAATCATGTATTAATAATCTTGGTCCGATTGATGATCATCTAAGTTTACCAAATGTTTTAATTACTTTTTCCAAATTTTACTTTCGATATGAAATAAAGATGCCATGATTAATGAAACTGACTACAGAATTATTTAACACAGAATTTTAAAAAAGAAAACTTAATCCTGGTTTGAAATGACGAAAATCAGGATACCTACTTACTCCTTGGCAACGCCTGATAGCTTTCAGAATCGAAAATTGCAGAGTACCGTAATTACTGCCTGACAACACCTGACATTTCCCGACAGCGCCTGACACTTTCCAAAAACATTTTGCATTGCAAGTTGCAATGTACAGTATTAACCGCCAGAAATTTAGGAGCTGAAAACCTGGAGAATAAATGAGGGGAATTCAGGTAAATACGTTTCGTTTTTTTTTCGTAATCCTGGCTAGAATGAAGAGGACTTTATATGCCATGAGATACCATAAATCAGCTGAGAAAAACATTAAAATGGAAAAAAAATCTACACAACACGAACATTCGCCTTCCGTTGAAAAAAAAGGAGCCTTGCACGGTTCAGAGCAGAGGAAAAAAGGAGAAGAGAAAAAAAAAAAAAAAGACAACAGATTTCCCTTACTTCAGGTTTCCAGTCACGTGACATTGATTCTAAAAGCTGATTGGTTACAGCATCCTGAGCCATTCTCTGTTAACCCCCCCCCCTTTTTTACCGATTCCCTGTTTTAATACTCAACGTCGTTGAGCTGCACAAATCAAAAAGGAATTATTGATGCGTGCTGACTGGCAATGAGCCAGGCATATTTCGGCAGAAAAAAAAGGTACTAATTGACTCCTCTGCCAACAGTCACTCCTCTACGGGGCCAACAACGGAATCCTTTGTAGATTTTTTGTCGAAATATCAAAGCACCCATCATACCGGTTAATTTGAGAAATTTCACTATGTATGTATATAAGTATGCACATGTCTATGCTCCTTTTTACGTAATATTGAATCAGTATTTTCTGTGTGTACTTATTTTGAA
Organism: Thysanoteuthis rhombus; assembly: GCA_963457665.1. Taxonomy (NCBI): domain Eukaryota; kingdom Metazoa; phylum Mollusca; class Cephalopoda; order Oegopsida; family Thysanoteuthidae; genus Thysanoteuthis; species Thysanoteuthis major. The sequence continues at coordinate 48,456,685 of OY735228.1, forward strand.
TCGGAACTAGAAAAAGAACAAGCTGTTCAAAACATGCGATGATTTTTTAATCAATTTTTAGCGCATTTAGCTACATTTGTTCCTGCGATAAAAGTATCTCCTTCCAAATGATATTTTCAAGCGAATCGTCCGAGATATAAAATGACTGTTCATCGTATTAGAAATAAAACGAAAAATATCGTCCGAAATGCAATATAACTCGTTGGGAAATGGAAAACTATATATATATATATATATATATATATATATATATATATATATATATATATATATATATATATGTATAAAGTGTATGCTTTGGTTATAAACACCGTTTAGTCTGCATTTTTTTCTTTTCTTGCAATGTCTTTTTCATTTCTTATGATATGATACAGAGTTTGACATGAAAAGACAAAATATTCCTCTTTCTTCACATTCCCCCTCTCCCGTTCCTTTATTATGAACGCTTCAAACCTTTTCAAATTTGGTCTAAACGTTTGTTGCACGTGATACAAATACACACACATTAAATCATGGACTTACCTATCTACCGGGCTGTCTATAACTGTCTCTCGTTTGTACAGTGAAGAGCAGCGTTTCCAACAAAGCTTTTATCAGATTATGGCTCTGGGGCTAAACATGGTTTCAGGTCAAAAATACCCCCAACCCACAAAGAAAGAGTAATTAAGCTGTTTGATGTGTTGCCCTTCTTCAAATATCTTCAAGATCCTCAAAACAACACAAAGATATTACACAATCCTGACAATAAGAAAGAGACATCAAATTATCGAGGCTATCTATATCAAAGTCAAACAATCCACCATTAACAATAAGAAAGTGCTCATAACAAAATCAAGATACCATCACGAGAGACTTTACTCAATCCTGTTTGAATTATTTGTCAGTGGTACTCTTTCTATGAAGGTCGGAATTTGAAACCCTTTCTGGAATAGCCAATGCCGGTCAAAAACTCTCGAAGAACTTTGTTATGTAGTTTGGACATTCATTTTTGTGAGCAGTTTATTCGCAAACAAATGGAATTAAATGGAAAGTTAAATCGACAAAAAACATTTGTCATGTTTAAACTTGTTTGAAAGGAAAAATGCTGCCAATACATACATATATATATATATATATATATATAGAGAGAGAGAGAGAGAGAGACAGAGAGAGAGACAGAGAGAGGGATCCTTATCTTCAACTTGGTGTATATAGTAGTTATAATTACGTTTAAAAACACGTTTTTTCTCCTTATAAACATTCTTATTTGTTATGCTTCAGTGAATACGAGGAAGTCACATATTTATTTTGATGTTAAGCAATCATATTAGTGTTTATGTCAGCTTTATCAGTTTCGTTTACTTCTGGTCATCTGATATCTACTGATGTCAGTAGAAATGACACTTGATCTATATACTCATTTATGTGTATAAGTGATTCCTTATCAGATGATGTTTACTGGCGTTTCTCTGGATAAATTCCTAAAGCGTATATATATCGCTAAGTGTGTAATTCTGTTGTTAGTTTGTTTTTATGAGTTCATTTTGTTGGGCCTTTTATTTTCTCGTTTCCTTTTCTCGGGGAGTTGTCTTTCGAGGTCGTTATTATATTTTCTGTGGCGCTTTTCACAGGTTGGTTGATAGACAATTTAACTTTTCTGGCCGTCCGTTCATTATGCTCAAGAAATCGAAAGATTTATCTCCCTTGATCCAGAGGCCGAATGAATATGGCTGAGATAATAATTCATTGTAATTATCCCAGTAAAATGCAATCTCGAATACATAATGCCACCCTCACTCATTTAGCTGAAAATCAGTTGTATAAGTATCATGGGCGTCTGCTGACACTCTTCCAGGGGGTGGTGAGGCACAGAGAATATATTTCCGGGGAATGGGCTAAAGTATATATTTGGAATCTTAGAGGCAACCCTTTTAAAAGCTAAGAATTATACCATCATTCCATAAAGGTACATAATTTGGGGGGTTATATAAAACAATGTTAGAGCACTTTATATCAACTATGAGGTTCCGACTTTCAAACCACTCAAGGTTGTATTCGTTTGAAACACCTACTCCAGCAGACAGCTATGATAGGTATATATTATATTTTTTTACTCCCAAGAATAACGCAACCAACTAATTTTAACACTGATTTTCTTTATCAGATTTCCTGTATTCTACCCCAGTATCTCTCCAACAAAGTTGGAAGAAGTATGAAGTGCCTAGATTAAGCAAAGAATCACTCTAAATTGGTAAGCCTTCGATCGAGGAAGGTCAGCATTCAAAGACAAGAAAAGTCTCACTCGTTCTAAAAAGAAGGGTAGATAACCAATGCATTCTCCCTATAGCCACCCACGCAGCTGAAACGATGAACTTGACCAAAAGATTCACCCTTAAACTGAGAAACATGCAAAATGCACAGGAGAGAATCACGCTCAAGATCACTCGGGAAGATTGCAAGAAAACATAGTATATTAGAAGAAAAATACAAGAGTCCAAGATATAGTATCCATCAGAAAACTCAAGTGGCAATGGGCTGGTCATGATGCAAGAATGTCAAACAACCACTGGACATCAAGACTCAAACGTGCTTCATTGTTTAAGGGTCAATCTATGATTATTTTCCTCTGCTTAGCTCCATAGGATGCATAAGTTGCAACCCTTCTCTTTTTTTGGACAAATGGAATTTCCTTGTTCTGGAAGGTTTAGCTTGTTCTACCGAAACTTAGGATGTTTATCTGCTTTATTTCTTCTTCTTTAAAAGATTTCACAAAGACTTGTTTCTTTACATTGATGTGGTGGTCTACTTGCCCCAGCTCTGCGTTTTCAATTCTTGTAAAATCATAAGGCCACGCGAACAACATTAACATTATAATTGTTTCTATCTCTCTGCTTCTTTCTCTGTCTGTTAATTCATATCTAGCTATCTATATATTGTAAAAAAGATGGCTGTAAATATCCGAGATTACAATCTAAGAAAGAAAGAAAAATCTCAGAATGTTATAACGCATGTCAAACTCATGAATTTTACTTTTAATAATCCATTTCTCTTCCGTAAAAAAATTGCTTTTCCTTCGAGACAAACAATAGGAAGTCCTTGTACAAATGGAAAATAACCTCCACTTCACAATAATGTAAGATAAAACAAACAGATCGTGTTAGTAACCCAGTAGAAACTGTCATGTAAGCAACGTCTTTTGACAGCAAGCCAAGTTAGGGGTGATCAATTTAAGACAATAAAAAGCGTGGATCAGTTAATTCTCTCATATTTCAATCTGTTTATAGCTTTGTACACGAATAAATCACATACGGCCATTTGCTGTACTAAGATATGCCTGTAAGATGAGATGAATAATGAACAACCTGAGAGATATAGGAATATACGAAGATAGTTGATCTCAAAATATCACCATGACGTAGGAGTCGAACGATTGGATTGCGTCAATCTCCCAAATGTTTAAGGTTTTGCCCATCCGCCAAGAGGATAAGGATTCTGATTTTTCCTTGACCTCAAACACCAATCATTGACATAAGCAGCAAATATGCATCTCGTGCACCAATCTCTAAGTATATATAAATATATATATATATATATATATATATATATATATATATATATATATATATATATTCATAGATCGGTGACATTCATTTTCCCGAAGACTGATTGGCCAGACGCTGATTCGTCCACTTATCATTTCGCTGACTCATCATATTGCTGGCTCTGAGTACTCGAAAAACAAAGAGAGACAATCGAGGCCTTATTTGATACTCTACTGTTCAAGAAAAAACATCGTTAACATTTTTTTCCCTTAATCAGTGCGACGGAGATCCGTTCACAATTAATGAAAAAAAAAGGCTTCTATTGTAAAATTTGTACTAAGTATGCTATTCTTTACGACAGGATTTAGTGCGTACAATATTCAGAGAAAAATACAATCGTTCATTTATTCAAATCGAGTATTATTCATATCTGTTTTATGACAAAGAAATTAGATCCTGAATAACACTCATTTATCGATCGTGTGTGTCTATGTTCATACGATCCTAACATCTGAAATAGAATTAAAATAAAATTTCAAATTGAATCGGCGTCTGGCAAATCAGTCGTTTGGAAAGTCAGAGTCAGGAAAATGATACATCCACAAATGTGTCAGTGAAATGCGTACATATAGACAAGGGAAAGTACACACTCGCGTTGACATTAATTCAAGAAGACATTAGCAATGAACATTGCATTGGTGTCGTTTTTCTTGTGATAACATCTGTAACTAGACAAATTAAAACTAATCTTAATATGACTTGGAGGCACACAAAAATTAATTTGCATAGAGACAAGTACATTCAGCCTTTTCAGTACAGTCTGGTAACATTAAGCAAGTATGAATTTGAAACAGGAAGTTCTATTCACGATTTATTCAAATTGTGAAGAGACAACCTTACTGTTACCAAAACTGAATGAAAATCAATTTTCTAAAATTTTGCGATTCAGGGGAGGTGAATGTGATAATTCCTTGATAAGCCCCAAATTTTATGGATTCTTCCTAAGAATGTAATTTGAATTCATTGAGAGCATTTGATGATATTGTATGAATACATAGCTGAATGGGAAATGATCCCAAACTTTTTAGTTTGAAGGGTGTGGTAGCTCTTGACTTTCGGGACCGTTGATTTTGAGGTTTGCGAGTGGAGTTACTCCATCAATTTCAGCAATATATACAATTACAAATATTAATGATATATATATATATATATATATATATAGAGAGAGAGAGAGAGAGAGAGAGAGAGAGAAAGAGAGAGAGAGACGAATCAGTTACACGCATGATTCATTTTCTTCTTGTCAACACAATGTTTCGGTCGAATCATTCTACGACCTTCTTCAGATGTAATATGTAATATCTGCAAGGCCCTCTTTCCTCACGAATACAACATATCACATCCGAAGAAGCTCGTAGATTGAATCGGTCGAAAAGTAGGGTTAGCATCAAAGATAGGAAGCAGAGATTAGATTGTCCGGGAAAAGTTCGGAAGCACAATAATTTATTGTTAACATCTGTTAACATTTGTTTCTTCAGTTTTAGGTTGGCCTGATGGGCAGCAGTGTTAGTTGTAACATTTTGTAAATTGTCATCTTTGCATCAGCAAATGGATAACATTTTAGAAACTGTCTATCAAAACTGTCACCAGAAATGTCAACATTGGTTTCTTCAGTCTTTAACTGAGTCTGACCGATAGGATTGTTAGTTGTAACATTTTGTAAATTATCATCTCTACATAAGCGAATGAAGAACATTTTGTAAATCGGCAACCAAAATGGTCATCAAAATCATCAGCATAAGTTTCTTCAGTTTTTGAGTCAGTCCACCTGGCTAGCAGGCTATTTATGTATGTATGAATGTAGCACGTGCTCTAGCCTCGCCAACGGAGCTTGTGTGATGAAAATTTAAATATTTGCTCTTTAACATCACTACAAAAGACTCTTTTCTTCTCTTAACCCCCACAGATTTTTAGAATGGTTAGTTTGCAATGTAAGTTTAAGATCAATCGATCCTTTTCTTTTCTGTTGATCATTCACTTTTGCCAACGTTTTAGATAGCCACCCACAATATGACATGCTGCCAAAGGACGTTGGTCACTCGACTGTTTCTGTTGACCGACTAACCAAGCCTGTTTTACATTATTCTTAGCCATTGTACTGAACGTTACCACATATTTGGCTACTTTGAGTTTGCAATCATAAAGATAGATATTTTCCTTTCGGCATCAGTGCCAAAACTAAGCAGCTTTGTGTATCATTTTCAACTATATCATAATAACAAGTACAAAAATCTCGGTGCTGTTTTATCTAATTCCGTTATTTATAAGTCCACTACTGCACTTGATATGATTATATCACCTCTTCTTCGGTATAGACCATAAGATGAAAAACATAGTGCACTAAATCAGTCTGCCGTCAGCTGATGAGTTTGATGAACTGTTGAAGACACTGCACAGCTTTCCATTATCAAATGCCAAGAAAGGTATACAAACAATACATCCTCCCAATAGTCACCTATGGAGCAGAAACATGAAATCTAGCAAAAAAACAAAAAACAAAAACTGACCATCAAACTGAGAACCTTACAATGTGCACAGGAGAGAATCATACTCATCTCCAAGTGAAGAGATCACTACACAAAACAGCACAGTATATTGGAGAATAAGACAGGAGGCTGAGATATCATAGAAAAAACATTTTTAAAAACTCAGATGGCAATGGGCTTGCCATGTTGCAAGAATGTCAAACAACCACTAGACATCTCTACTCACTATGTTGATCCCCAGAGATCATATGCCAGCAGGGAATAAGATGGCATGAAGAATTAGAAAGAAGGCTCCGTAACACCCATGATAGAGAAATCTGGCGAATCCTAGTAGAGGTCAACGTCCAACGAAGGACGCTAAAAGGCTGCCGTTGCAGCAGCTGGTGATAAAATACGTTTCACTGATCTCTAAACAAAGTTCATGTCTTACGTTATTCTTTGCTATAGTACTGAACATTATTTGGCTATTTTGATCTTGCTATGATGAAGCCGAATGTTTTCCTTTGGCATCAGCGCCCAAACTCAGCAGCTGGTTCTCATTGTGCATTACTTTCAACAATATCATAATAACAAGTTCAAAAATTTTGATAAGATTTGAATTATTTTCTTAATTTATAAAACCAAAGTGAGACATGATTTGATATTCTCGCCTGTTCTGCTTTTAGAACTTTGATACGCATCACCGGAATAAAACCTTGTTCAGTAAATTAGTCAGTTGATGAGCTGATTGTACTGTTGAAGACACTGCACTTCCATAATCGTGTCTGCGTATTTTAGTTTCCAGCACTCACTATGAATTGTTGAAAATACTGCACAACTTTTCATTATCAAATGCTAAGAAGGGTATACAACTAATACATCCTCCCAATAGTCACCTATGGAGCTGAAACATAACTGGGAAATGACTTACAGGTCTACGAGATGCTCTCAACTCTTCCTCCCATAAACTAATCAATTAGTCTATGATCTAATGATGAAAAAAGCATTTGTTCCACGAGAATATTTTCAATATAATACACTTCACTGTCAATGAACTCAAACCAACACTCCTCTGTCAATCAGGGAGATCAGACATAATACAATGAGAATTTCGGTTTGTAGCACAAGAAAAAAAAATTGTCACTCAATAGACTTTCATTCTTGCCTAAATTTCATTGGGTAGGTTTTATTAATCATGATATAGTCGGACTATAATCACCATCAATGTGTTCATTAGTCCACAACGTTTCGACTGTATACCCTCTGAACTTGAATAGATGTTGTTAGATTAAATAATCACTTCAAAGAGCACATGCTCGATTGGATTGGACACGTCATGTCTGTTACTTTTGTATACTGGGTTTTGTTTTCAGTGTCAATTTCCGAGTTGCTTCCCTTTCATCGGATACTGTGTTTGCTTATTTCGAGACGTCTCTTCCGAAAAGACGTTCCCAGATCAGTAGAACAAATCAGCTGATTCAGCATCGAAATCTTCAATGTTGCGTGGAGAAATATTGTTAAATTTTTGTTTGACTTTGCTGCACTTTTTTAAATTCATGAAATGCACACGTCTCGCCTTTCTTTTTCCTCTCACAACTATCGTATTTCATCTTCTCTCTCTTTCTTTCTTGTCTTTGTGTGTCTCCTATTCTCTCTCAAAAATCTCCACCCTGATTTTCTTCTCATTTTGGGGATGGGTGAGTCTTGCCTTAATGTTTAATTATTCTCTCTTGTTTTTGTAATTTCTTTTGTTGTTGTTTTTCCTATCTCTTCCGACGGAGTAGGGAGACGTATATTTATTCATTTATGTCCGAGTGTTTGTGTACTCAATATCTTTATGAGTTCTCAATGAATTTAAAATTGCAGAAAGGTTGACCAAGAGCTAAATGAAAACTAATTAAATTTTTGCAGAGGACCGAGATTTTTTTTTCTTTTTGTGCACAGATATTTTATCTCAAAATATTTTCAATGAATTCCAATGACATTTTGTGGAAGGGTTGGATAGAAGCTGAAGAAAAATTGATTAAATTTCAGGACGAATCCAGGAAATTCATTTTGATTGAGAGATAATTTTTCATATATGAAAACGTAGTTCGAAATTGTTGAATATTTAAACTCAAGATGTTGACATCCATGCATTGTACCTATAAAAGCAAGGTCTGATTCAGACCACAATTGACCCCCAGCTCCTCATAATGTTACGCCCACTATACTGAAATTATATGAGATCCGAATAGTTAGCTTATGTTGAAACGAAACATCGACATAGTAAAATTGTTTATTGACAGAGAAATTTATGTTGAAACATGAGCAGACATTTTTTTTAAATGTGAAAGAATGAGACAAATGTTTTTAAAATTTCAAAAGTTCATAATTAGACTGTGTATAACAGAGATATACATTAAGTTATAAAAGCAGTTATAACTAAGTTATCTATAAATGTCAAAATAAGTCGTCTGTTAATATAAACTTTAAAAGGGTATTTTACCTATAAAACAAGATGTTTTTTCGCGTACTAAAAGTATTTGTAATTATTCTATTAATGATTTATCTTTTACCCAGGGGAATAGTGATAAGGTTCTATATTGTTATTTATTTGTTGTCCCCTTGATGTCTTGGACACTCCATCGTGCCATGGCTTGCTTATAGACTAATTCGACCCAATATATATATATATATATATATATGTATATATATATATGATTAGATTGTCATTCAGTTTTTTTGTTGGTGTATGACTGGGGTATGAACTCACTGAGTCCTTTCTAGTTTATCACTAGCTATATCTTGTCTTCCCTCACTCAGTCCAAGAAGCGTAGGGCTTTCTGGGAATTAATGAACATAGAAACACAAAAATGACGATTCTGCTGACGGAATGTATTTCAATAAGAACGACTTGAAATAGATTTGAGATCTTAATAAGATTCCACCGGTTTTTGAAAATTATCTTGAGATCTTGCAGTCTTATTTTTCTTTAATTTCTGAACCTTCATTTTTACATTTTAATTTATTTCTAGGCATGTTTTACTTCTATTTCGTTCATTACTGGAGGCGTTTATCTCGTCCAAAAATCTAAATGTACTTGCTGATTCGGGGATTTGGCACAACAAAGACCTACCCATCCATCTATCTATCGAATAATCGTAGACATGGTGAAAGGTTATTTTTTTTATATATATATATATACATGTGTTTGTTTTTGTCTTTGTTTTTGTGCTATGTTTTCTGTTTTTATGTTCCAGAGCTTCTTGCTATACCTTTTAATCTACTGACTTGAAAACTGGCAGGACTCCACTGGACCTTTTTATATAATTAATTTTTCAACTTTCGGGGGCCTTATTTTGACATTTGTAAATGATATCAAGATTTTCCAGATTTTAATATTTCCTGATGTTTTTTTTTTCATTCTATTTTAGATGATTTCTTGTGATGTCATTATTAGAATTTATTCTGACCATATTCTTTTTTTATATATGACCTCAGAATTTGACGCAACGGCCGTTCCGTTATTGATTGTGGCGCCATAGTAAACTGGTCTCAAAATGTTTTTTTCTGTCTTTCTACCTTTTTTTCGATGCGTCCATGCATCGCTATAAGGTACTTTCCGTTTTGTCGGTCTCTGATATGTTAAGTATCAATTTTCCCAGCCGTATCATGTTGCATTGATATGGAACTTAGTCCAGACATTCGGGTGAACCATTCCAATTTTCTTCTCCCACATCTTTCATCTCCTGCTATTACTACAACCACAACTAGCAATGTCACTACTACAACTACTATTACTACGTCCAGAATCCTTCTGAAATTAGAAGTCACTAATTATTATAGTTGCTGATTATTTGATATTGCTAAGAAGTTCTTTGCTAAAAGGTTCGTCACTAATTTTAACTTGCTAATAATTTAGGAAACTACAAAGACAGATATGGGCGTAATGATGGAGGGCGTATCATTGAAATAATGATTCTTATTTTCGAAATTGTTTGGACGAGGTTCGACAGTAAAAAAATGGCGGTAACTGATACTGACGCTGTGCATGATAGAAGCAGCAGGCATAAATTACACCGATAATTTTGAACAAATGGGAGATTGTTTACATCTTATTCACACGAGTTCTTGCAGAGAAATACAGTTGGAAATGACAAAGAATAATTCATTGTTTTATTATATTAATTTCAACCGAATATTCCTTCTGATCAAATAGTCTGAAACAAATTTGCTATAACTCGTCAAATTTATTCAAGGATAGAACTTCGACTTATCTAAGAACATTGCTATATATAGGTAATCCAGTGTATTTCACCACGTTCAATGAATTCGGAAATTAGAAATCGTCGACGAAAACTGTCAACTAAAACTGTCAAAGTTGGTTTCTCCAGTTTTAAATTTGCTCTTGCTGGTTGGCTGTATGTATAACGCGTACTGGCTGCATTAATCAAGCTAGAGGGCTGAAAATATACTCATTATCATGACCAGGAAAAACCTTTTTTTGAAAAAAGTTTGCATTCGCCAGTTTATTTGAAAACCAACATTCGTTTACTTATCTCTGCTCAACAAAAAACGAGACAAGTAGCTTATTCATTGATCACCCCTTTTTTCCAGCAAGACATGCTGCCAAAAGATGTAGGTCGCATGACGGTTTTTATTGATTAAGTAACCAGACCTATTGTCTTTGACTCAAAGCCCGTTAAGGTATAAAATCAACTACCTTGATTACAATTTGGATCACATCTTCAAGGCCAGCTTTCCTTACAAAGCCTCCACATGTATAATACAATGGAAGACAACAAGTGGCTACCAAACATATTTTGTAAACAAATTCACAAAACCTGCTGTCTTGAATAACACATGGAAACTGATATTTTTAATTATATCAAGCTCATTGAGAATTTCAGTTATATCAGATTCGACCCCGACATTTGACGAATAATATACACCCACCAAGCGAGAGATCAGCTCAGAACATAATTTAAAGCCCGGAACAAGAGTGTCAAGTTGAAATACGATCCATTTCACCTTGATTTTTGACTGTTAAACAATAATTTCCGTTGTTATCTTCGTGAATGCTTTCTCTGGGTATAAGTTACGTTCGGCAGGTATTTAAACACTTGGGTGGACAGAAATAGGAATAATAATGTTAGAGTCATTAGTGAATAACATTACTTTTTGAGCATGAGTGGTCAGTCATCCGACGGTGGAAGGGGAAGTATAAGTACTATTCTATGTATGTATGTACATACTATAAGTACAGTACAGTGTATATGTACGTCTATATTATGTATGTAGTAACTTCGATATAGACCGTAGGAAAATGAACGCTGTGCGGTGAATTATTCCGCTGTAAGGTGGAATAATTCGACTGCTTGAGGCTACTTCTATAACTTATCAAAACGATATATATATATATATATATATATATATATATATATATATATAGAGAGAGAGAGAGAGAGAGAGAGATAGATTGATACGTATAAATTGTTTAATTTCTTTGAACAACATTATCATTATAATCAACGCTCTTTTATTCAGGGTTGAGCACTCCTTAAGTGAGGTAACTCGTTCATTATGAGCTTATGCAATGCTCTTCCAACTTAAGAATAGAGCACTCTGGTGGATTGGGAATTATGTGTGAGTACATATATATCGCTCAACCTTATTGACCGTCCAGTTCGGCGTAGGGCAGAGATAAGATGCTAGTCTCTGGGTCTGAAGTGAAAGTTTCGATCCTACCTCGTGGTACTGGATGGGATAATGGATAGTCTATATAGCCACACTGAAGAGTTGTAATAGCTGTCTTTGGATGACATAATCATTATATATACGTGTATGTGTGGGGATAGATAGATCCATTCGCACAGACAGAGAAAAGGATTGATGTGTAAATAAAGCAAGACACGTAGTGGACACTTCTTAGGTTCTATTCAATAAAGTATCTAACTCTGAGAATTTGGTAAATGGAATCAATAAGTTAATGTTCTGGGGTTCACCGTTTGGAACGATAAGAGAAACGTATGAAACCCCAACCGAAGAAAAAAAACAAACAAAACATAAGATCAGTGGGCAATGCTCTAAAAGAGGTTGACAAACACATCTACCTGAGACAGGTAACATAATCAGAGAAAGGCCATGAGAGCGGAAAAAAAACGATGCCTAACAATCGGCTGGAAATATTTTTCTATGTATAGAGACATATTAGATCACTTTGCAATTGGGCTAGAAGCGTAAAGCATGTAATGAATGCATATTACGAGCTATGACTTACGGATACAAAACAAGGGAATTAAGAAAACGAACTGAAAACCATCTAAGAAATTGCACAAAGAGCCATGCAAAGAACAATGCTAGGATAACACTAAGAGATAAAAAAAAAGATTGCAGATCAAAGGGAAGCCTAGAGTAAAGGATATCGTACAAATAATTAAGCTACAAAAATAGAGATAGGCTTGACACTTGGCAATAGGAAATGACAGTAGACTAACCAATTGGTATTCATTGGATAGTAACGTTGTAAAAAAGGTCAAAAACAAAATGGAGGAATGAGTTTAAAAAAGGTTTGCTGATGATACGTGGCAATGGTTTGCACAATCACTGTCGTCATGGTCGGGGGCATGATAAATGATGATGATGGAGTACGATTTAGCTCAATCAGCAGCAAAATAGCTTTGTAATACCGTAGTTAGCTGGAAGTGGTTGAGAATAGATTCTGGATTTGTTCCTCTAGCTTACCTCTCCTCATAGTAGCAGTAAGTAGACAGGGTAGTAATTGATAAATGGTAAACGACCGCCTAAAAAAAGGGTTGTAATAAGAACGCCAAGGAGAGCAAGAAGTTTTTGAAGGTAGCAGAAGAATAAATAAAATTTATAAGTTCATACATTTACCTATTTAACAATGCTTAATTTGCTAGCACGGATAATCCCCCCCAACTCTAACCACGATTGATCTCCAATTTCGAATGAAAAATCTATTAATCCTTGTAGACAATGATGCATACAAATATGTTTACGAATATGTTTTCCTTAGATGATATGCAGTTGGATTCTTTAGCTGAACATTTTCAGAATGAAATGCAGGTTAAACATGATGAAATACGATGATTGGTACAATCGAAAAACCATCACCAATATCATTAAAGATGGTATGAAAACATGCATCGAAGTTTTTCGATGTTCAAATGCTGGTGGGCATTTAAGAAATGTTTGTTTAAAATGTGAGGTAGGGAAAAAAGTGTTGTTGACAAACATCTTTTAAATTGCATCAAAGAGCAGAATGTTCAAGTATTTATATTCAAGCAAGAACACATATACGTTTACATATATATATATATATATATATATATATATATATATATATATGGTTATATGCCGACTAAAAAATACTCTCTCCTCGTTTCTCTCAGGGATTCACCCACGCACAAATTTCATACTCGATCATTCCTTCATTGACACATAAACTTACAGTCTCTCTCTTTCTCTCTTTTTCATGCAATCACACACACACATACACACACACACACAAGCACGTTGTCCCATTTTACAAACACTCGACGTGACAGAAATTTCAAAAAAGAGGCCGATGACAAAGGAAACTCAAAACCAAAGAGGAAGCCGAAAAGCGAAGATGCAAACAAACAATATTAAAGGTCTTGGAATTCAGTTCCACACTGGACGTCGTTGGCATTTTGAAAATCCGGGCGTAAGGCTCTTTTGTTTCAAAAGAACTTGGTCGGTGGCGTCATTTGTTTGAAAAATAGCCGACCTCTGCAATTCGCACACCCCTAAACTGGATCGGAAATCGAGATTTCGGGGGAAAAAACAAACAAACAAAAACTATTCGGAACCTTCATACGATTTTCTAAGAATTTCAGAACCCATCCCTATAATTTACATAAAACCCCATTTTCTATGAGACATTAAATGAAACAATATCTTTTTTAGGGGGGAAATTTACACACACACACATATATATATATATATATATATATATATATAATGTGTACTGTAAAGAGTGAAACAGACTCGGGAGTAAAGTGTTTAGAGGTAAGGTTTATTAATTCTTAGATGTAAATTGTCCAGACATGTTTTGGGATTCTTCCCATCTTCAGTGGTGTGTGCTGTTTGAGTATATATATATATATATATATATATATATATATATATATATATATATATATATATATATGTGTGTGTGTGTGTGTGTGTGTGTGTGTGTGTGTGTGTGAGTGTGTGTGTGTGTGTGTGTGTGTGAGTGTTTATGTTGTGATTTCATTCTCAGACAAACCTCTCGTACATCCCTTCACCTTTCAAAAAATTAGAAACCGTCAAATAAAACTGTCACGATGAGTTTCTCTAAGTTTTCAAGATGGCTGGATTACCAACTGGCTCTGTGTGTATCCGGATTATAGGTCGTATCAATGGAGTTAGATGGCTGAAATTTTCAACATTCTCTCTTTATCACGTCTAGAGAAACTATCCTCTTTCTGAAAATTCCCTTTCCCAAAAAGGTTTTCAGTGGGGGTTCAATTTGCAACTTTTGCTTATGGTAAATTGATCCTTTAGTTTATATCCAATATCTTTCATGTTGGTCTGAAAACTCAGGCTTTTTTAGTTATCACTGCCCAACAAAAAGCGAGAGATGTAACTTATCCATTGATCACACCCTTTTTTCCAATTTTCTAATTGATCACCCCTAAACATTATAACAAAATATGTTGGTCACTTTATAGCTTCTATTGAATGACTAACTAGATTTGTTTTTATTCATTTTATTAAGGTGTGACGGACAGACTGACGAAAATGACAGACGGACGGACTCGTTGCTAATTATGTACATATTGAGAACTTGTACTAAAGATTCCTCTGACGGCTAATCAAAGCGATCTTTGCGTAATAGAATTCAGTGAACGGAAGAAAACCGTATTTCATCTTTGTGGTTAAACATTCCCACGTATCAAAAGAGAAAATCAAAGCGCAGATTCTCATAATGTGACATTTTCCAGGTTTACTCTATCAGACGACCACACACAAAACAGAACTCTTTGATGCGATTCTAATAAAATCAACCAGTCTTATGTATTTTGAATCCGCTATCTCTTCGTGTCCACCGCTGGAAACCAATATTAGAAGCCTTAAACCGAGACTGTCACCAAAGCTGTCGATATAGGTTTCTTCAGTTCTAAATAGGTCTGGCTAGCTGGCTGGTTATATTTGTGACAGGTGTACAGGTTACACCAATGGATTAGCAATAGCAAAATTTAAACATTTACTCTTTATTAGGCCTAAAAAGAAGGTTTATTGTATTTATAAATGCCCCCAATAGGTTTTTAGAGGGGGTTCAATCTAAAACGCGAGTTTATGCTATAGTGAACTCTTAGTTTGTGCCTTTTTTCAGCATTGTTAAGGCTTGGTATCCGAAGACATTATTTTAATTAATCATTGCCCAACAAAAGGTGAAAGAAGTAACTTATTCATTGATCACCCCTAACACCTCAAGGGTCGTACCTGGAGGCAGTACGATCCCTTGCGGCAGGCATGTATGAAATACTTTGTGAAATCTACCAAAAAATGAATATCGAGAAAACGTCTGAGTGCAGAAATTACCCAACAGATTTCAGAAAGTTCAGTCGAACATTCTTTACGAATCTTCAAAATTTGGAGAATTTGTACATGAGTGAGAAGAATACAAAAATCTGAAGAAATTTTTGGTTCAAATTCTTTCATAGGTTCATGTATGTTAAAATGATTCTTTTTAAATATATCATTTACATTTTGATTCACTGTATGTATATGTAATAAGTATTCATGCATGTATTGTATATGCCTGTGTACTTATTCTGACTGTCATTTTTTGTATACGATAGTTGGGCAATAGTTTTTGGGGAATGTCACAATTTGTTCGTTCTTTTCTCTCCAAAACATTTGATTTCTTTGCGTCATTACACCACAGGAGGCGGCTGTGTATGTCTACGTGCATACGCCAATATTTTGGGGATAACAATATATATATATATATATATATATATATATATATATATATATATATATATATATATATATATATATATATGTGTGTGTGTGTGGGGGGTGTTTCTGTGCATATGTTACTATTAATCCTTAAAACAAAATGACCACAACGTATCGCTGATATTGAAGCTTGTCGGGATATGAGCAAATTAGGTCAGTGTTTTATATTGCTGTTATTGACTAAGCTCAATTTAGTTTGACATAATTCTACAAATGTGGTGAATCTGCTGGGGATCGAACTCACTTCAGTGGTAAATGCGTACCGGAGCATTTATGTATGTATGTATGAATGTATGTATTATACAATATTTCCTATTATATCATGTTTCCGAATATGGAGGGCGATAGTACTATGCATTCGTACAATATATATGAATATGAAGTGAACATTGCAGAATGAGACATAATCAGGAGTAAAAGAATATGGAGAATTTATTTGTAAATTGATTTATTCATAAATCAATTAATTTGTAAGCTCTACATGGGGTTCCCATCTTCAGTAGCATGTGTGTAGCTTTTAGTGGTTAAAAGGTTTCCGAAGGAAACAAATTTATCAAAAATGGAAATCAAGAATGAGGATTCCTTAGAGATCATGATTTTGAGTCCAGACTGTATATGTCTGGGAAGAAATCTGTGGTGGGGTTTGGTTGGATATTCAATTGAAAATAGTCGAAGCAGCTATGGGTATTTCATTGGTAGTGCTGGTCAGAAGAGGAGTGAATTCTTAAGAATCGGTTGACATGGGTACTGGGGAGCTGGATATCAGTTTAGTGTTATACTGTTTGGGTAATTAGTAAGTTGTGTGAGGTTAGAGGGGGTTTTTGTTATCTGATCGAATATCCATTCAGAAAGGTATGTCCTGTATCCTTAATGGTCATTGCAGATATTCTGAAAAGCCAGATGGCTTTCAGCAGGACAAATTGACCATACATAGGGGTAGGGGTCTGTATGACAATGTCAAGTTTCCAATGCAAAGTATACATAAGGAGGGGTTATGTATGGGTAGGGTAAGGTGAGTTTGAAACATAAATTATAAGTGGCTGGGAATCCAAGTTTTATTCGTAGGGGTATCGTTGGGAATGAGAGTATATGAATATTATAGGCTATTTGGGCCTTGGTAGGAGTGTAGTCTGAAGTACAGGTATGAATATAGTGAGTTAGTAAGCATAAAATAATTAGGAATGAGAGGATTATGGTTTTAGGGATTGCTGTGGTCAGGGCTGTTGAGTTTAGTGTCAATTTCATTAGAGGAGAGAGATTCAAGTTTGTTTATCCATATATCATCATGTAGTTCCAGATTTTTAGTCGTTTCTGGAGGTGTATTTTCTATTTTTTCAACAGTTATGAATCTATCGTCTGTGCTGAAATTGTGGCCGGGGTGCAGAATTACAGTCCTCCTGGGAGAAGGTTGGGACGATTTAATTATGTTATATATATATATATATATATATATATATATATATATATATATATATATATATATATATATGTATATATATATATATATATATATATATATATATATATGTATATATATATATATATATATATATATATATATATATATATATATATATATATATATATATATATATATATATACAAACAGAGATTTAAAATAACGGACTAAGTCTGTCCAAAATTTCAGCTATTTTTTCTTGTTTACATACAAAACTTCTATTAACTTTTCCAAAAATAGTAGTTTCACTTCATCACCAAACTTTAATTAATGGTATTTAAAGAGTAATTAACATCATGTTTATAATTTCATGTATCTAAGCATATTCTTAAATTCATCTAAGCATATTCTTAAATTCATGTAGCATCCACAGATGGCGTCGTCAGCATGTATTGGTTTCAGTGACACATTTGAAAAAAAAAAGCATTTAAAAGATCTAATCATAATTAAGTTGAGAAAACATCACTTGACATATAGATATAAAATTATATGAATAATATTAATTACTCTTTAAATATCATTAAATACATTTTCTTGATAATGACAGACGATGGTCAGAAGATATAGGACTTTGAAATCTACTAACTGTGAAGCATTTATTTTTTTAAATGTCGATGCTGTAAATGAAAAGGTTATCACACGGTTAATACACCATTTGGCCCAGACAACGTCAATAGAATAAACAGTTAAAGAAAATTAGGCTATTGCACGAATCGAACTGGTGACCGATAGGGTCCCCGCTTCAACGTAGCGTTGCTCTTAACATTGAGCTTAAACAGCCGCCGAAGAATCGGAAAGCCATATTGGCTGAAGATTATCTATTAACTTGCATATCTAGAAAAAAAGAGTGTCCTTAATAGTTGTATATCACAGCTAATGGAAAAGATTTCTCTGGAAAGTTTCAATTAAATTATCAAGAATTGAAACCGGTCAGAGAAATGATTTTAATAGAGAGGTTTTGAAGGACTAGTGTTCTTAACTAAGTCTGTAGAGAAGAGTCATGTTAAGCTGGTCGATGTTGGTTTGAGTTCTGCACGACCCTTATTTTCCTTATTTATTTGCAACTCAGTTGACCCCGGACGAAAAATGTTTCCTAATAGAATGTCTCTACAATTATCACGTTCTATCGGGCACGAACTGTCCAATCTAATCATATGTGTGTGTGAGATTATTGGAAAAAATCAAACTGGGTCCGAATCGTTTGAAGAATCCTGATCTACATCATATACACGAGGTTCTATCACAAATTTAAAGAAATATTAACGTCACGCATAAACTAGATGTAAAGCGTGCTTTTGCCGGAACTCTTTGTAGCTGACATCTCTTTTAGTGCCACGATCAAAAGAATTACTTTCAAGGTGGGAGATACTTGACGTTACTGTTGGTATTCTTTTCGTGGTTACATTTCTCACAACTTTGGGGGAACACCTCACATATGTCTATGCACATATTTCTAAATGCATAAACTTGTTTTGGAGATTACATTACTTTCTTTTGGGAGGAACAGAAAGAGTAAATCCATTGAAACAGATACGAAATCTGGTTACCAGCTGTTTCAATATTCAGCGCAAATAGTATAGTTCCGCCTGGCTCAAACGAGTTTCCACGAGAAAGTTTCAGGAATTACACAAACAGTTTGTACATGTATGAAAAATGCAACTGAATTTCGCTCAATTTGAGGATCTATATGTGTCCACGTGCACCTCTGTAATAGAGACTGACAGTCGGTCGGTTGGTCGGCCTGTCCTCATTATATTTGAAATCAATTCTAGACATATTGTAGAAAGAATCTTTTTAGCACTGCATCGTTACCGAATAAATCTAAATCAAGTAGTTTCCACCCTGTAAGACATGTTTTAGAAGCAGGGTTCAATTTGATATACAATTTTACCCAGCGGAACATTACTGACATTTATGATTGAAATTATATCATTTAGAGAATAATAACATCTCAGGATGCCATGAATATGGGAAGAACAAAACATTAGACATTTTTTCCTTAGGAAATCAGTACTTTTTTTTACTGACCTCATATTGGTACAATAGAAATACAGTACATCCATATTGCGACTAATTCGACTGACAATGATACCTGTAAGGTTTGTATTACATGTATTATAAATAAATTCAGGAATATATAAGACACACCAGTCGGTAAGAGAGCTGCCTACTAATCACCAGATTGTGAAAACAAATCGTGGTACGTAAATGTTAATTTTATACATCGATTTGGTTTCATGTGACAAGCAGTGAAGAATTTACTTCCCCGGATTAGGTGAAGATTAGCTATTGTTCTCGTTCTTTTTGTTGTTGCGGTGGATGACAAAGTCTACTCCAACTTGCAATGGAGTTTAAGAAAGATCTTTTTTTAACATATTGATATGTTGTTAGTTGTGCATAGAGTACTTTATGTGGAGGGGTCCCTTGAGATATAAAAGTTATTTCAAGAGTACATCAAGTCAAAGAAAATTTACAAAGGATGTTATAGTTGATAGCACGAATCTGATTCTTCGTGAACTCAATTCTACCACAAGTCATTTTGGACCGTCAGCGCTTTGCCACGATGCACATGACGAAATGATGAAGATACTTCAGCATGAGCAATTACACAGGCATATTCAAATGCCCTAAGATGATTGGCATTCGTAATGAAACAGATGGTTCTTAAAAGCAATAAATACCTTGATAAAAGCGAGCATGAAATTTTGGCTAACAGGCAAGTTGAGCAGATTATTGCAACCATTTAGTGAGTTCGATCCTGTCCCAGGCTTGTGGCCATGTGCAAGATAAAACATGGCATACCAAACACCAATGAACGCCTCTACCCTGGAATCATACTAAGTAAGCTATCGTAACACACAACGAGCACTGAGCAGTGAATTCTATCCTCTCTGGGTACAGTACACTTGTTGCCTTGTACCAAACCAAGCTAAACTTTGCAAACATAATAGGCATCTCGTCATGTTGTAATGATTAGTAATCCAGTAAAGTGGACTCCTGTTACGGAGTATTGTATTTGTTGCATGTCGGGTGCCCCATACTTGTAACGATGCACCAGCCAAAGTAAAACTTTTTAAATACCTTGGCGCCTCATCGTGGGGTATCTAGTATAACAGACCATTGTTACTGTCTGGTGTTTGTTGGGAACTCTCGATCTAACTGTGGCGTCGCCTCTTAAAGCTTAAAACTTGGCACTCTGCTAAGTAGATACGGCAATACCTTGAAGAATGCGATTTTTGTTGATGCTAGTTTTGACGCAGCACTGTTGAAGTAATGCAGTACAAATCATTCTAACTGAATATGGGCTTTGTAGTTTTTTTTCAGTCATGTCTAACATATCTATAACTCATTTTGTCTGTCCCCAGTTAACTGGCGTGTTTACTTCGTTTCAATCAACTGTTCCCATTCAAATGACGTCATTTATTCTTTACTTCAATCAAGTCTTGTGATAGAAAAAAATCTAAGTTTTCCATTTCAGTGGTACATTCCTTTTTTTGTCATCCAAAAACAATAATTTATTTATTTGTTTGAGCTAGTCTCGTTACAGATATCAAATTACGTCGTCAGCGTTCACAAGCATGGGATTAAGGATTGAAATTGTTTGTTTTATTTTTTTTTTATAGATATAATTTTTATGATCTTTAGTTTCCCTTCTAGCACCCCATAATCTGCAGTTTCTATTTCAGTGTCCTCCTTATCCACGTCTCCCCCCCCCCATTTGTCCCCACCCCCATCTGCGGTTTCTCTTGTAATAGTACATAGTCACATCATGAGAATTCCGTTCTTGTGTGATTTTGATGGACTTCTTTCTTTCCAATATATATATATATATATATATATATATATATATATATATATATATATATATATACATATATATACATACATATATATATATATATATATATATATATATATATATATATATATATATATATATATATGTGTGTGTGTGTGTGTGTGTGTGTGTGTGTGTGTGTGCAAAACTATATCGAATAGTTTAGTTTTGATCAGAGCAGGTTTTGATGTAGTACAATTATAGTATAGTTGTACAAATTAATGAAACTAAAAATAAGCTGAAAAGCAAATGAAAAATCTGGGATCAAATCAATCACACTAATCAAGGTATATCTGCAATCGGAGAACAGTCAACTAGTCATTGATCCTCAGTGGTTGCTCAACATTAGTAGCCTTGTACCAAACTAACTCTGGTAAATACCTATAATAATAATTTCACATCTATTTGGCTTTTCCGAAGCTAATTCTCTTATTTCTCTTATCCGGCCAGTAATTACCCTTCGATGGAGTATTGAGACCGGTTGACATTTGGCTCTCGGTCATTTGTGGGTTGGTCTTTGGATTGCGCCAGGCTTTTTTCTCCTAGACGTTAAAGACAGGGGTGTTTTGTTTTTTTTAGAAAGAGAATCTATAAGTATAGGGTCGGTTTGGCTCCCTTCCCATTCTTTCTGCAGTTTTTGTTTGAACTGGGCTACTGTTTCAGCTGATATTGTAGACTCCAAACTGACTGCACAGTGCTAGTTGTCTGCTGGGATATCTTGCTAACTATTTGCACAGGGAGAGGGCGCCCGTTTAAAACATTTCTCGTCATTCGCTTGTTGACCCTCACTTAGACTGGAACCCCGACGGAGAGCAATGAATAAAGTCTGCAACTACAGAAGGCACCCGGTTGATGTAAATACTGTTCTTTTTGTTTCGTTTTTTTTCCTTTTTTTTTTTCTTAACTGTGTTGAGAAGAGGCAAGTAATATAAGCAGACATCCGCCCAGGGATAACAATCAGCTTGAGTAATAATAAGTATAGGGTTTCCGTCTAGGACCGGGCGTTGGTACAGCCCGAACACGCCAAGGCGCGCGTGTACCGCAATCAAATGAAAACACAGACACACGCTCACACGTAGACGAGCACATGCACACACACACACATGCACGTGCGAGCACGCTAACACACAAATATTGATGCACACGCATACATACAAACGGAAGCGAAATCACATGCATGTATAAGTATGCACACCCAAGCATACATAT
>OY735228.1:48486753-48611753 GCA_963457665.1 Thysanoteuthis rhombus
TATTTCGTTAGTCACCATCAAAAGCTAACGTCCGTAATTTTGGATCATGGAAGCCTAAAAGAAATTTTGAAAAACGATTAAGATGCATTTTTTCCTGAGATCTTGAATACTGATTTTCAAAGCAGGCAGACCTTTCCAACTTTAAAAATGTATGCAACACAATCCTTATATCTTCATCGTCCATATTAGACCCCATGAATATCGAATAGTGGATAGGAGGTCCTTACCAGTGTTGCTAACTTTATTTCATGTTTGAATCCGATTTGAGTCAAGAACATCCACAAACCAGTGGCGTGGGGTACTTTGTATCTTGGGTATGCTCTGTAATACGGATGCCCGAAAACGTAAAAATATTTCAGTATCTGTAAGAGTTAATGGACAATTGAAAGTTTTGGGCTCATTGTAGGGAAGGGGGCTCCAATCGTAGAAATTAGAGAATTGATAGAAAATAGAATTGAGATTAGAAAGTATTATCATTAGATACTGGTGTCCAATCAAAATTTTGTTTTTCAATGATCAATTCTCATATTTCGTTTTATCTGTTCGCCAGTCGTAACATTGGATGAGCGAATGTGAGAAATTTGACAATTGACAGTCGAGACCATTTTCCCTACACTGTAGTAAAAAGAGGGCTTCTACTATCCGTCGCTTTCAACGGACAATAAATGTTTTTGCACTTTCAGTGCTGCTGCAGCACAGAGCAAACCCAAGTTTCAGAGCATCGTACACCACTACAAATATCTCGATTCTCCAGATTTATATCTGAAATCTAAGAAATATATCACAATATAATTAATTGAATGTGAGCTTAATCTTCAACGCCATTTTATTAAACTAATATTACATTAATTGAAAATGTAACTCGTTTTATTTCAATAAATTGAATAAAAATATAACTTGTTTCATTGAAAAACCATCTTGATAGAAATTTATGACATTCAGACAGAACCAAGAACTTCTAGATTTAGATGAAAGTATCTTAATTGGCAACATTGCTCCCAGTTATGGGTAAATAGGTTGGGCAGACCAGGCTCTTGAGCTTTGGTTGGCAACTAGTCTAGGTGGCGAACAATTTTGAATGGCTAAAAACTCTGCATTCAAATGACTAGTATCATGGAAGGCTGCCAACGGACAGAGTAGGGGACGTATTTCTGAAACGTATGGTTAACAGAGAATAAAAATCAACTGTCGCCCATGGTTCTCTACGACACTTCAAGTACAAGTAAAAGATTTCTTTAAAACTTGTGGGAGTGGAGCTGGGATTCACATGGTGTTAACAGTGAGGACAAAAGAATCAGCGACCCGAGCTCAATCTCCAGTCAGGAGCTGTTTATGTTCAGTTCGCGCTAATTCCCTCGGGGGAAAAACATGAATCCATCTCTTCTCCTCCATCGCCACTTCCCGCCAGGTATAGATAAAATAGCAGCGCATATTTGGCCCTGTAGCCTCGGTAAGGCAATCAGTCTAGGAAAATGTTGACTCTGATTCCAAACCAGGTAGTGGAGCCCCCCTGAATGCGGTTGGACGCCCAACTTCAGTTCTGGTACCAGACATATCGATCATTGCTTTCCTCTTGTCGAGAGGAGAATTCTGATGACTGGGCATCTCAAGGATCCCCGTATGCTTTGCCCAGGTATGCATCCTGTAGAGGGGGTGTTGAGGGCGTTCCATTGTCAGTAGAATCAGGATGGGGGCCATTCATAAATAGGCACGAATAGAGATGAAAAAACGAGGGGAAATGGGAGCAATAGAGTAATGAATAAAAGCTACTTATTTATCATTATCTTATTTGGGTCTCGTTGTCTCGTTGCCTCGTCCCCGCACTACAATAGGTCTGTAACTGCATCTGTTGCAAATAAAAGAGACGACAGAAAGGGAAGTAATTAAAGAAAATTTATTTAAATCCACAGTTTAAATGTTTTTAGATGTTTTTTCCACCTAGAATCAGATATTTTCGAGTGCGTCTAGATATCAGAAATTGCTATCAAGATGATTCTTAATGAAATTATATTTCCAGTCATGTTTGTGGACTCTATTTTAGAAGTGAACCTGACAATAGATTTGACACTAAAGTTAAATGTAAATTTGGTATTTCCTCTTGGTGATCATTTGCTTTCGACGGGAAGAGGTAATAATTTCAAAGCGGAAATGATTGCTGGAGTATTCATTCAAGTAGAATCTCCCAAATTAAATGCAACTCTATATTGCTTTATAAAACTATTTTATCATATTCCAAAGATCTTTAATTATAAAAAATTGCAAAATAATTGTAAGATTATAATTCCATGCTGACTATATTGACGTCACTTAGTGCATATAGCACATCTCCATCTACCACACCCTCAACGTTCAAAATCGGCTTATTTTGACGCTTTTACTTGACTAATAACCAAGAAATTAACAAGTATATAGTTACAAAACGAAAGTAAAATTGTGGTAGGGGATATGAGGCGCGCAGATACCCCATCATTAGCCAAAAAACTAATTTTTGTTTTCTCTAATCCTAATTAACAAAGGTGGAGCAGCTCACTGCAAAAAGTTATGTCAACGCCCTGGGGATTTGTTTTCGTATAAATGGCCAATTTGTTTAGAGTTGACATCTTGGATTCCAGTGTTTCGACTTGAGGCAAATGTAACTATTGTTAAACACTTAACGTTCAACATAAACACAGAAAAAACTTGTCCAATGTATTTCTGGAATGTAGGGTCGTAAAAACACGTTTTACTGTCTTTTTGAAGGAAAGGTTCAGTTTTGTTGACGATACTGGGTAAAAGAATGCTGTGTTTTTAAAGGTACTTAAGCAAAGATACAAGCACGTACATTTAGATATAGACCCAGCCTTCTATGAAAGTGGGGCAAGGTCGTACTTAGGGCAGTGAAAACAGTGCAGATGCTCGGTACTTTAAGGTTTTAGAGTACACCATATCACCCACCCACCTACAAAAAGTACACCATCAACCCCGAAAAAAAATTTTTGAAAATATATTGGTCTTTTTTTTCAAACTTTTCACGGCTAAAAAAGTAAAATGTCTGGACAAAACATGTTTGAGGATTTATCAAGTTGCATCAAGATACAATATTGATCCAAGAAAAACTTTACGTTAAATTGAGCATTGAAGTTTTATGAATTTTTCGTTTTTGTTTGGATTTACATGAAAATGATGATTACTAAATACAAAGACGAGATCCAAGAAATGTTGCGCATGGGCCCCATCAATGATAAATTCGGCCCCTGTGCAGGCGTATATGGATTCAAGGAAGCGAGTTCAAGCTATGACTGAGACTGTTAACGTTCACTTTGGAACTAAGGAAATGCATCAATATACTTCTTGCGCTATTGTCACTGGCATGTCATGATTGATGGAGAATGGACCAAGTGAGGCATTGGTCAAACAACCCGATCACACTTAGCTGACATAGTGACGGCAATTGAAAGCTGTTGACACAGACATGGTCCAATAAGAAATCTGGTGAGTAACTCAATAGAAACTGTCACATTATCAACGCCTTTTGGCTGTACGCAATGTTAGGGGTAATCAATCAAACAATTGTAAAATATCTTAAATTTGGACATAAACAGTTGTTTTTCAAAAGTGCTTCCATGGAGACGTCAGTAACAACAGAAATTCACTTCTACCATATTGCAACCAGGCTTTGCTTAATATTTACTAACCATTGTTTTCTCATACCATTCTTCGCCATAAGCTCTGAAGAAGTCTAAATTCTGGACGAAACGTTAGCTACCAATAAAGAATGTTAATTTGTACTTATCAATCTTTAAGACTTTTCATTTCCAAATTCCTTCACTTCATCTTGCTGGATCTATTTTCATTTTTCTAATACTCTCTCTCTCTCTCTCTCTCCCTCTCTCCCACATTATATATATATATATATATATATATATATATATATATATATATATATATATATATATATATATATATATATAAGTGTGTGTTTTTGATAGTTATTGAGACAAGTAGCAGATCGAACAGCTACCGACCACGTAAACGAATAAAGAAAATGGGCGTTGTGCAGGACTTGAACCTGCATCCACCAGGAAGTAGACAATGTAACTACTGGTGAGCAGGATATCAAAATAGGATTTGCTACGCAAATATGTTTATGTTCCTGCCCTGTTGGGGCTTCTTCAGATGAATATTTCGGCTTATTTTAGATCCCTATTAGGGCATTTTGGGGGATATCTATTTCTCTGGGTGGACAACTGTCCTCTTATTCTACTTATATATGTATTCAATTTTTTTTTCTTTTCTTTGTTTAGTTTTTGGTCGTTGCTTGTTATGTTTTACATAACAGGGAAAATTACTATCAAGTAGTTATGAATTTGCAGGGGATACTGTTGACCCTTTTATCTGTATGTTGTTAAAACATCAGATCTTCGAGGTATGTTTCCCCTATTCCTATTTCATTCTTACTTTAAATCTGTTTCCCAGTGTTGGGGTTCACTTTTACGTGACCTTAGTTGTTTTATTTAATTGTTTTATTTATTCAAGGTTTGGTATGTTTCTATATATCTAAGATAATTATGAAAAGGTGATTGGGTTGTTCCAAAATTAGCTGAGTATATGGAATAATAATAATGTTAATGGTAATTGTAATGTTGCTTCAACTATTGTTAATAGAAACGAAAGGGATAAGACAGCCATTGTGGTTAATCTTTGTATAGTTGTACGTGATGTGTTAAATTATGTTTTTCAATAGAATTTTTGTGTGGTGCTAACACTTGGATGCTACTTTTTTCTATTTAATGAGTCTGGGATTTTCTTTTTTTGTTTGTTTGTTAGTTCCGTTGGTCAAAGTGAGGATTTCAAAATTCTCATTCAGACGTAGGTACCATGGGGTTTCATCGTTCAGACACACGTGTGTTTGCTTTGATATTTTTTGAATTTTTCTATCGGTTTGAAGCTGGTACCTGCTTGTCTCCAATTATGTTTTGACAGTGATATACTATTTTTGTATCGTACATTGGTAAATGATTATATATGGTTTGTTAATATTAGTTTAAAAGATATTCTAAATATTTGTATAGGTTTTGCAAAGGGCGTCTGTTGCTATTTTCACAACTGCAATGTGGTTCATTCATATTTTCACCTCTATTATTATTTCTTATTACTATATCGTTGTGTTTCGTTATGTAACAATGGAAGTTTTTTGTACAACTATAACTAATTTTCAGTCTGTTAACGGAGTGGGTTGTCCGGGGGGAAGTGTTCATCTATTAGTCGGAGGAGAATTTTCCCAATGTTATTTTTTACTTGTAGGGGTATACCAGATGATTTTCTCACCTCTACTTTTTTTGCTATTGCCATGTTCTTTTCCATTCGATTTTACTTTTTCATCGTATTTAAAGCTAGTTTTGGTAAAACTGCTGTCCTTTAAGGCGTTAGTATATCCATTTCTAACATCGCTGAATATTGTTTTGTTTGTGGGGTTGTATATTAGCCAAGTTTCTATAGAATTTGGAATCTTTTCTGACTTTAATTGCGTGGTTAAATCTTGTGTTGATATATGCAATCGCCAAGTTGTGTTTCCTGTGTGTGATTTATGAGTGTTATCATTTAGATTGAAAGTAACATCTAATAAATAAAGAATTTTTTTTTCTAGGCCACCATAATTTCAACTTTAAAGGTCAATTCTTCCATTTCTTTCATGATGTATTTGGGATTTTTTCCCGTATTCTTGCACATTGCTATTTTCTAGAATTAGTAAGCCATCATCTCGATAAGGTCTTCTATTCTTGGAGGTTAGTTTCCTAATGAGGTTATACAAAATGTACAAACCGATCTGGTCTGTCATCTTTGCTCAATCATTAAGAATAATGATACAGATATAATTGAAACCTGTAGACAATTGGTAAAGATCAATAACCAAAAACAATGACCCCAAACAACGATGTCTGCAGTTCTAATATTTCTATGGGTAGTCTTGATTTCAATGTTGACTGTATCGTACACTTCATGGAATAAACCCATCACACATCGGATATTGCATTATACTATTTTGTATTCCTGATTTGTACTTTGTATGTATATATATATATTGCCGACAGTATGCTCATGTACATATCATTGGATTGAATAGACAATTTATTCTTTCGCATGGTTGGCTTTTCCATTTGCCACTCGGTTAATTCCGATGATAGACGAACTGTTCCCGAATGAATTGTCTCTGAAATCATCAAATTCTCCCATAAACAGTCCAATCTAATGTTGAGTGATTGATCTCCAAATATTCAGGTTAATCACACAGAACAAAGCATCACCCAACCAACGTCTTTCGACTGCATTTTGTGGGTGATCAATGAATCAGTTACTCCTCTCACTTTTTTGCCTGGCAATAATCACTGAAAGTCTTAATCTTCAGAAAACAAGTGACCCCAAACAGGGATCAGTTTAGCATGAACTTACACTGCAAACTGAACTCCCACTAGAAAAAATTGATTAACGGTCAGCAATATATATATATATATATATATATATATATATATATATATATATATATTGCTTGTCTTATTTCAGCACATTCTTCCTCTTTTGTCTCCACATGACCATCTGTTGATATCTAAGCACCGATTGACACGGAGTTATTTTGCATTCTCTTCCAGAATTTTCGGATTCTCTTTTAACTCATTTTGATTCTATTTATTTACCTCCCTCCCACCCACGCCCTGAACATTGCTTCATCGGCATTCATCGCCTATTTCTCCTCCCAGAGGAAGTCAGAAAAAATTTGCTGAATTAAACACGGATGTATGGATAGATTTACATAAGTAAAAGTGAGTAAAACAGGTCTGGTTAGTAACTCAATAAAAACTGTCACGTGACCAACGTCTTTTGGCAGCATGTCGTGTTGGTTGTGATCAATAAAAATGTAGCGATTGTTGGATCGTTAAAATGTATGAGTTTTCAAGTATATTTGTGAATACAGCTGGACACAAACAGTGAGACCAATTTAGCATGAACTCACATCGTAAATTGACCCATTGCTAAAAACTTATCATAAGGGGTGGTGGGGGGATTAACAAAAAAGAAAGCCTTTTTTTCTAGACCTGATCATGATTAAATAATTTTCATTTCTTGAGGTTTATTGGTCTGGATGGTACGCATGACGGTTTCCCTAAAAACGAGCAAGTTCTGATATAAGAAAAATTCTAAATGTACACAAACACACACACACATATATAAACTGATGCACAAACACATATACACGGAAACTTAGAGAGAGAGGGGGGGATGGAGTGGAGAGAGAAAGAAAAAAGAAAGAGATAGAAAGCAATAGAGGAAGAAAATTACAGAAATGGTGTTAATCTCTCAAACTCTCGAACGCACAGACAAACACATACACACACACACACATGTATATATAAATATACACACATATATATATATGTATATCACAATACAAATCATGAGTACAATATAATATTATATAATGTATTACGATATACGATATGTGATGGGTCTGTTGCTCGATTCTTTGAATATTAAACAGTATGTTGATTCAGAGTAGAGCTTCCTGAATGGGAATCCCCACCCCCGAAAAAAAGTCTAAACGGGACGCTTTTAACGAGGAGACTCCATTCCACGAAACGATCCGATCAGTGAAAATTTGTTAAGTGGATAATTAAAAGTGTGGATTTTCAGTAATTACTTTCAAAATAAAAATGTCAGAGCCATAAAGCTTTAATAACAATCTTGTAACAATGTATAATGTGTTAATTACTTCCTGAATAATGTATGAATGCAAATACACATTTAAAACATGGAATGAATGAATAAATAATCGAATCATAATTCACCATATGTCCGTCCACATCGAAATACTAGATATTTGTCAAAATAAGATGGAATCGAGATGATTTTGAATATGAATAATGAAATTTTGGCATTTTTCTCGCAAACTGGAAATATTTCGCTGAGAGTATTCTTTTGTGGCCATTGGGACCTCTTGCTGAGTGGAAATTTGTTATAAGAGTTCTCTGCCTTAAGTAGTGCAACTATACATATACATATATATATATGTATATATATATATATATATATATATATATATGTATATATATATATATATATGCATATATATATATATATACATATATACATATATATATATATATATAGATAGATAGATAGATAGATAGATAGATAGAGAGACAGAGAGAGACAGAGAGAGAGAGCAGAAGAGAGCGAGAAAGAGAGAGGAGGGAGAGAAAGAGACGGACAGACAAAACGAAAGAGGGGAGACGTAACACAGACGATGCGGTGTTTTCATGCAAAGAGAGAGAGAGACAGAGAGAGAAAGCGAGACAGTTTCATGGTAGTCACTTTCAAAACGGTCCGTATTTACACATGGGTATATTCAAGTATTTGGGAATGATATAAGTATGTGCAGGTGCGTGTGTACGTTCGTATGTGTGTGTTTGTGTAAATCCCTAAATATTCAGATATACATATTATATTAAGCCCCTAGTTGCACAATCATTGTTGTAATGGTTAACAAGATCATGGTGGTTACCGTTACTACTGCAATGAAGTTGAGCCTCATTGGGTACCTCACAACTGACAAACTAAATTAAACTTAATAAATATGAAGTATATTCCTCTTCATAATTCCCAGTGTATATTCAGCTAAATTTGACACGAAGATATATGCATATATATATATATATATATATATATATATATATATATATATATATGCATAAATTACATCAACAGATGCTGGGAAATAAGTTACTGAAGTGACACTAAAGAATGTAAAAGTTTTCCAATACTTAGTGTTTAAAGCTATATATATATATATATATATATATATATATATATATATATATATATATATATATATATATATATACGTGTGTGATTGCCCAAAGTGCTGTCTTACACACTAAACTTGCCTTATATCTATGCAAATAATTCCCTCTATGCATTCCTTCTTTTATCGCCATTTCTTTTGACCAGCTTTCAAAATAGAATAACAAACATCACACTGCTTAAGGCTTGTTTTTTTCTTGAAATTTTCATTTGAATCAAAGTACTTTGCCTGGCTGGATATGTATGTATGTATGTATGTATGTATGTTGTAATAAAGATGTTCCCAACCTTTTGGCCTACCTTGAATGTGCATGTTTCTCTCTCTCTCCGTCTCTCTCTGTATATATATATATATGTATATATATATATATATATATATATATATATATATATATACATATATATATATATATGTATATATATATATATATATATATATATGTGTATATATATATATATATATATATATATATATATATATATATATATATATATACATATATATATTATAAATGCCTTTATTTTATTAAAAACTCTTCTCAGACTGTTATCCCATCCTTAAAAAGGTGAGTATACCAATTGACCTAGACAGCTTAAAGAGAATAAATAATCAAAAAATCGAACCTGTGTCCAACAAGACAACGCTATTATACCATCTGATATATATATATATGGTAAGTCGAAAGTCCGAGTAAGTGCCTTATACTCAAACCTCGTCTTATTCATCCACTATTGATATCTGCTCTTAATGTTCCTCGGAGTGGACAATTATATTGAATGGATATATACTTACAACAGAGTGAGTAAACGGGTGATCCACTCTCCCGAAATGACGTTACCTCCCCTGGCTTTGATGGCAAAGTAGCCACTGCATCCATGGTCAGCCTTGACAGAGGGAGACCAATGATATCTACACATAAATCAGGAGGCACAGGAGGCAAGTTCAGATTCCTCTGGGGCGACTTGAGACTACTTCTACTAAGGTATGTGGAAAAGGATCCCTTGTGAATAGTTGCAAAACAATCAAGAAAGCGATAATCAATGGTGAACATCAGGGTAGAGTCATTCTCTTTTATTTACAAAAATGTCTCGCCCAAACGTTGACCTTTG
Organism: Thysanoteuthis rhombus; assembly: GCA_963457665.1. Classification (NCBI taxonomy): domain Eukaryota; kingdom Metazoa; phylum Mollusca; class Cephalopoda; order Oegopsida; family Thysanoteuthidae; genus Thysanoteuthis; species Thysanoteuthis major. The sequence continues at coordinate 48,496,699 of OY735228.1, forward strand.
ACCTGATAAGGTCTACAAATATGCAAAAATGAAACTCTGTTTAAATAACAGGCTCCTCGCAATAGGGGCTAATTTATTTATTTCTAACTTTGAAATACGTCACAATGTAATTATTTTCCCAAGTACTATGACTAATCATGTTCTGTTTTAATGTATTCGCTGCAGGCTAATTTTAATATCTTTCTTCTTTAATTAACATTGGAAGCAATCATGATGACAACAACAACAACGATGACAACAACAACAGTAACCACAACAACAACATCAACAGAAACGAGAACAGCAACAACAACGTTAACAACAATGATAAAAATAACAGGTCTGGTCAGTCAATCAATAGAAACAGTCATGCTACTTAAGTCTTTTGGCAGCATGTCGCATTGGGCTGGGATGATCAATTTTCAGCGATTATATCAAAAGGAATATAAGTAAAAGCTTGCAATCAATGATTGAACAACTGTTGTGTTAAAATTTTAATTGATGTAAAAGGATTTCATCGAAGAATAAATATGGTCAGAATAAATCCTACTAATGACATCAATGGTGTTTTCTAATTGAATATGTCTAAAATGGAATATTAAAACATCTATAACATTTACATTCTTGAAAATCTAGATGTTATTAATAAAAACATAAAAATCTGATCTCAAAAGACTTTTTTCCGAAGATTAAAAAAATATCATTTTTCCAACTCTGTTGACAAAACTGTATGGCCAAGAGCACTGGAACGCACTGGAAAAAAGGATAGAACTCTTTACCACCTTCAGTGGCTACAATTGTTCAATTTAGAAAATAGATAAAACTAGTGACTCAATACAAACCTTTCTGTAACCAACGTCTTCTGGCAACATGCCTTGTTAGGGGTGATCAATTTGAAGAATAGGGGCAGGGATGATCAATGAACAAGTAACTTCTCTCGCATTTTGTTGGATCACTAAGAAGTTTTAATTGTCAAAAAACAAGCGGGTATAAACTACTGATCAATGTAGCATAAAACTTACATAGTAAATTGCCCCCGCCGAGTTAAACCTCATTAATTGGGGAGATTTTTTAGAGGTTTTTTTAGATGAATTAAGAAGAAAATATTCAAATTCTCAGCCCCCTAGTCCCGGTGATACACTAGATAGAGAAGTTTGAAAAATGAAGAAGCCTATTTTGACTGCTTTTGGTGATAGTTTTCGTTGACTAAGTAATAAGGAAAAGCTGCAAATACTCCCGGCCCAGCGAAGAAAAAGATAAGACCGTAACCACAGTATGTATGAATGCTCAAAAGGAATATAGACATAAGAGAATCCATGCACTTCGACCTTGAACAGATGATATCAGAACAAACTAGAGATTCTTGTCATTCTAGTTATTATATATCATTTTCAGTTGCTTTTCATCATAACTCGAACCGTCATTCTTCGAGTAAACAGTGCTATTGGAAAGGAAGAGGCCGACAAGCGTATCCAGGACCCCCCTTTGGCCAGAGGATGTGAGGTTGATTCTAACCGTGGGATTAAATCTCTTCCGATAGCGCTGATAGCTCGTGGCCGAAGAATGATGATCCAAAGCAAAGTTATAATAAATTCAACGAAAAATCAAGATGATTGTCGAAACAATTAATGAAAATACTGTTTGTTCAAATACCTCATCTTATAGTTGAAAATGAAGATCTAAGTCGTGCCCATGATAGTTGGCACACTCGAGATGTGCCAAAGATACCAGAATCAAGATTAAATAAAATTGAAAATCGAGGAAGAATTGAGACTGTCCAGACAAAGGTGATACTGAGGTCTGCGATGTTACTGAGGATGGTGCGGAAGATACCAGTTGAGATTACGTACGGGAATGAATATTTGTGGTGTACAATAAACCCTTTTTGGGGTACATAAGTATCGCAAACATCGATTGCTGTCACACACTGGTCCTAAATGTTAGTTACCTCCCTTATTTAATGTTGCTTACATACATGCTTCCAAGTTACATCCACAGCCGAGTGTTGCAAGTTTAGATGTTGGCTGTGTCCAGATGTCAGAAATTGATACCTAGATGGTTTTAATGAAAAAGGTAATTTCTTCATTTGATTCAGGTAATAAAATGAATTGCCTTTCTGATAACTGATAGTCGGTCTTAATCTTGTAATATTACTGTTACACAATGAGCTAATATATACATATACATATATATATATATATATATATATATATATATATATATAAAGACACGTTTCAAATAAATTTCTGTATAATATAAGGCACTTCATATATATTCATGAATTAGTCAATAAGTCTGTTGCGTAATAATAAAAAACATTCATTTTGCATAGAAAAATTATGAATTTTCCAACATCATCTCCTTTCTTATCAATGCACTTAATCGAACTCTTCTCCATTGATCATATAAATTCAACATTATACGGCGACAGGTGATAGGTTCATTAATCCATTCTCGTATATACGTTAAAGAATAATAACCCGATGATACAATAGATAAATGAATATAAATATATATATACATATAATAACCAAAATGATTGTTACACGAGGCATGTTTGTAACAGTTTTCAAAAGTTTCAATCAACACCCAAAAATGTCTAGTATACCTTTCCGACTGAATTGATAGATTTGAATTTCAATACATCATCGACATCTTGAAGGTTTTGGCATGCAACAGTTATTTGGACTGAGCACCGGTGGACAAGGAGAAATGATCCTCAATCGAACTTTTGTTTCACACTAGAAAGGGTGGAACAGTTTGTTTAAGCAACTGGCAGTCAAAAAAGAATGTAGACTAAACAGTATGTAAAACCTCGCCTTAAAAGTCTGTAATTGAACAAACGTAGCGTCAAAATTTGAAGTCGAGTAAAAAACAACTTCCATCGAATGATAAATATGGTCAGAATGAATTCTATTCATGACATCACTGACGTTTTTCTCCGGAAAATATCTAAATTAGAGTAAGAAATATATCAAGATTCTAGAGACGAAAGTTGACAGTGGAAGAGCCATATCTTCTGGAGGAAATATGAGACCCAAAATTCAAAACTAGCACAGAATGCACAAACTGCTACCCTAACAGATAAAAACGAACAAACAATTAAATGAACATTAAGAATCCATGGATGCAAGAAATAAAAGAAATTATTATTCTTCCTTAGATGCGAAGTCTGTAAAAATCAGTTACTGAATACACCAACAAACTTATATAATGTATCAAAATCAACAAAACAACAGAGCTGCAAGATCTTATTTATGCAAGAACCTGTACGGTGGAGGAGAATTTTGTTGGCCTCGTGAAAGGCATGACCAATCAGAATAACAAACCTGCATGGGAAATCTGTTTAAAAAAAATGACGTAGAGTAGCGGTCGCACTTAAAGTCAGAATCAAATTAAAATGAAAGTATACAGTGCTAAGGAAGATCTCAGCCAGCCATCACCTTTCACACCCACGACGTGTCTTCAAAGATCCACTGAAGGCTTCTTGGCGAGTTTGTTTAAATATTTTCCGAGAGGAGCTGGTCCAGTCACACCATCACATTTTTAGCAATTCCAAAGATGGCTGTAAAAAGTTTAACAATGTTTATTTACTGAAGTACACGTAAGTCTTCTTCACAATGCAGTCATTCCCCAGTTTTTAGAATTCGGGTGTTGAGGACACTGCATATCAGCAGGGCTCTGGTTCAATGTTGTAGGGCTCAGGGCCCTGTACCGATTTTGGTGACTCCCCAGGTGACAATATCGGCTATTCTATTTTGTCTTCAAAACTTGGGATAGTTATGGTGTAATGGTTTTTCAGTTAGCTATAAAGAATTTGACAAATCTACTTCCATATCAAGGTTTTCAGTATGGAATGTACTTTCCTTTTCGTCAGCTTGGAAAAAATGTAACTAATTATGAAGATGAGTAGAATCACTAAATTTATCCGCTGTCATTATTCTGCATTCAAATGACAGGCTGTTTGCTTATATGACCTTGAGCTGAAGGGCAAGACGCCAAGTGATATATATGGAGTCACTGGTTGCCCTTGATTGAGAGGTTACCATAAACATTATCTATAGTTGTCGTTAAGTGTTGACATGACAAATCTGATGATTTTAAAATCTAAAAGCTAAATTCCTGGTGTGATTTTTTTAAACAAAGAATATAAACGTAAATTCTACCGGCTTGTAAAATTTCTGATACTCATAGCCTCTTATCTGTTGTAAGAATTGATTCAATGCAATGAAAAGACATCTCCAAAACATAAAATGATGCTAGATTACTAAAAGACACAACTAACAAGAATGGACCACACGCCATATTATGAGAGACGGGCAAAGTAAAACAGAGGGGAATACCCACCGCAGAGGAAAGAATAAACCCAAACAGAACGGCCAGAGAAGCATGACTAAAAAGTTATAGACAGATGATTACAAGATATACACAGAACCGCATGTTTTAAAAGTAGAAAGGCATTTTTTACTGAAATATACACGAGTCAGAAAACAAAACATAAAACCAGACATTGCAGACATGAGAAAAAAATAACTTTAGAAACAACATATGGAAATACAAAAAATACAAACAATCGCCGGGAGGGCTGGCAAAAATTTAAGTTAGAGCTCTCCACACTTTAGGATGTAATCTGTAGGTATGTTGCAAAATAAGTTATAATTTTGTATACTATAAATGGTGTGGCTTTGATTAGTGCGTATATTGGCGTAATACCGTTAAACGATGCGTTTTGAATAATACGGAATATTTTGGAAGGAACTCCCTGCATTATTATTAAAAGAAACACATTCTGGGAGATAGCCAACAGGAAAGCACCAGATCAAGACAGAATCCATAGATATACGAACAAGTAATTCACCAAAGGAAAAAATAGATTGGCTCAGCAATTTCCAAACTCTCCTGAGTCCCGAACAACCCCATCAAAAATGATACTGAAACAGAAAACTTGAGCTTGTTTGGTAAATAGTTCAAACAAAACGATCGAGAAAATTTACTCATAGAATGAATCGAACCAAAACCGTTTTTATATATCAATCTATTTATTCAAGACAATATCACTCGTTAATATTGTTTTTAATTTCTGCAGAAAAAAAGCCACTTCGCTATGGGTGTCTATCGTCGTCGTTTTTTCCTTTTTTTCCTAATGGGTTAACTTCGTTATTCCTTAATATAATCAAATAGAATAATTCTGTGGGAAGATTTTTCCCAGATGGTGGTGACTTATGGCCGATCTTATTCTTTGTTTAAATTTTTATAAGCATGAACAATCGGTATCTCGTAGGTAACGGTCACAATAAACAGCAAACTCTCTCCCTCTCTCCTTCTCCCTCTCCCCCTCTCTCTCTCTCTCTCTCTCTCTCTCTCTCTCTAAGGTTTTCTTCCGGGGTGCTTTGTACATCTACGAATGTCTGACAAAATTTTCATCTTATTCACACAGTTTAGCAGGAAACATGGCGGAAGGTCATAGAAAGCCAGCTATAAAACTGATGACTGAAAAATGTTATGAATATATATGGATATATGAATGACGAAAACCTTTGCATCAACTCAATATCCCGGGATACAAAATTTAGCTGAAACGTGTCGTAAGATCATAGAAAGGCAAAGAAAGTATAATAGTTCGATGACTGGATAATGACTTTATGGATAAAAGATGTTGTCAAAGGTCCTGGTAGAATGTGTATCAACCTAATAATATCAGAGATATGGAACAATAATATTCCGTTGTACTAATATCAAGATTTTTGGTTTCTGTCAAACTGTGACCAAGTTGGAGTTGATTACTTTTTCTCTGTAACAAGAATAACTTGGACAATTTTCACAAAATCTTACCGTTTGTCTATCACATCACGTTGAAACATACCATGTACGAAAAATTAACATCTCCACATTGTGATTTGAAATTACAGCCACGTAATTGAGAGACAGGGCTCGTCCCAAATAAGCAGAACTGACAAGTATTAAATACTTTTATCGCCCTGCTTAGCCAAATAATTGTGCATTTTTTGATAACATTTAATACACTTATAGCGGAGAACATCAAGAAATTTGGAGATTGAGCCATCTTGAATTGCGAATATGTCGCCCACAGCAAACATTTTAAAACGGTTGCCAGCGACAACTGTTTCCAGAATTTTTTTCCTATCAGCGACGGATATAATAAGATATTGAGGACATAGTAAGCTGAACTGATTCCTCATGCATAGTTTTTGGGAACTGATATTTTGATAATACATGTAAGTCATTGAAATTTCAATATGGCTGCCATGACTGGTATGGAAACTTGCAATTAGGTCTAGCATGAACTAGTCTGATATTGATAATCTTGGCGTCACATCACACACTTTTTATGAAGCAGAATTTGAATTTGGAACTTCAAAATTACCCCGAAGCTTCCTTCAATCTCGCAATTCAAGATGATTACCGTGTGGGGGGCTAAGATGCTGATATAAAAACCAACAACCATCTTCACCGTATAGATGGGGCTGGTGATCCGGATGATTGTGATGATGGTAGTTTTGGTGGTGAAAGTTGTGATGAAGTTGAAACAGAGCTAGAGGTGGAGTTAGACACTATAGAAACCAGACATGTTCTTTTCTGTTCTTTCTTCTTGTGCATCTTTTCTCTGCTTTATAAACTTTTTTTTTAGGTGGAGCCTTTAGAGACAACTATAAAAGCAATTGCAACTGTAAGACACGCGCCCATCGCTCACTCAATCTAAAAAGCTTTCCCAGCCGACAGGTGTGCCCTGTATTTATAACTGACTTTGGGGACGCATAAAAACATCCTGCATTGTCTCCAAGCATGAAAATTAATTGTGCATTTAGATTAAACGTCATAACAGAGAACATGAGCGATTCATCCCCTCAGCATTCATAGCATCAAGTAAATAAGGAATTCTACAGAAAAGAAATATATAAGATAACGTCTACGAGACGCTGTCACCAAAACTGTCAGTCAACGTTTAGTCTGGGAAAGCAGGGGTTGATCCTCTCCGTTTGTTTTTATTAACGGTTGCGAAATGACAATCAGTGTAGCTGATATGGAGAGCAACTGAAGTTTGTATTGTTTATGTAATAAATTCGTATATATATATATATGTGTGTGTGTGTGTGTGTTGTGTCATTCACTGACAGCAGTTTCGTTGTATTACAACTCTTCAGTGTGGCTATAGACTATGCAACATCCCATCCAGTACCACGAGGTAAGATCGAAACCTCTCCAGACCCATGGAACTGGACGGTCAGTAAAGTTGAATTTAAATGATGTATTTATTTACGCATATACTCCCCATTCACAAGAGTGCTCTATTCCTACATTGGAAGAGCATTGCATATATATATATATATATATATATATATATATATATATATATGTGTGTGTGTGTGTGTGTGTGTGTGTGTGTGTGTATACATATATATATATATATATATATATATATATATATATATATATATTCAAATCATGGTAAAGAAATGATGATTTTATACATCGGTTTGGTTTTACACGATATAATTGACAAACAGTGAATGTTTACTTCCCTAAATTTAGCAAGGGAGATAAACTAGGAAATTAAGTAGTAAAGAAAAAAGAATCATGTGTGAGCTTTCAATTGAGTTTAATCATTCAGTGAAATATGAGACAATCTTTTCAACTTTTAAAAGTCGACAGTTCAATGAATGCCAAAGAAATTTTGGGTGAGATAAAATTTGAATATGCTGATAGCTTTCATTGAAAAAAGAACAAAGGGTAGGGATAGATTTTCTTTATAACGTCACAATACGTCATATGAATCTCCTTAACATTGATTTTCGAAAAAAAAATATGACGTGAGATACATTGCTCGGGAACTAGAGAAACTAAAACATTTTCAAAATCACAATTTGTGATTTGTAACTTATGAGGAACACAAATAAGTAGGCACTCCTTTGATACAAACGAAATGTTATAACAGAAACAAATATTGCAAAATGCTATCAAATTCTGATTTAATAACGTCGCGGGTTTTGGACAGAGTCTCTTCTGTTTCTTGTTATTTACAAACAATACTTGTTATCGTTAATTTAAATGGTAGACGATAGGATATTTGACTTTTCCTGTTTCAAAACCGCCGCCACTCCAGCTGTAAAGTTGCAGACGCTGATGTTGAATTGTCACTCAAAGAAGCAGACAACATAAAAAAGGGATGGAAATTAGGGAGCTGGATCCAGGATTTTTTTTTTTAATTTAGAGATGTTTTTCCCGTTTTTTCCCCCCCAATCACATTTATGCATACGGATGACTATCCACACGATATCTCCAAAAGTTATCAATAAACTACTCTGAAATTCATTGAAGGGGTGAACAATAGAGGGAGAATTCATTTAATTTGGGGGAGGACCCATGCAAATAAGCATAGAGAATGTAGGTTCCCATCAGCTTTTCATTGTGATGATGTCGATTTTCGATTCCGAATCAAAACGAAGAGTGATTGTTGAAATTTTCAGCCCTCTAGCTCCATTGTTACTTCCTGAAGGTATGACACGTACATAGCCAGCCAGCCAGCCAACCAGACCAATTAACCAATATTTTGGGGGTAAGTTTGGTTGACAGTTTCCCCTATTGATTTCCGAACTCTCGAAAAAAAATTACGAAATAGTCGGAACAATATATGTATGGAATTGTGGAAATATTTAATTCCATAACTCCAGAAAACAACGAACATGAAAAAACAATAATCGGAATAATATACGACGTAATGAAAATATTTTGTCTCAAAATACCGGATAATGAAGACAATCGTCAGATTGTCATATGGAATAATGAAAATATTTCAACTTGGAATTTCGGAAATCAACAAAAATAAACACATCTCAGAACATGGTCTCTTTCACTGTTTTATGTCCTCGTGTTTCCCGGGAAAAATTTGGAAAATCACTCAAGAAGAAAACCGGCCTGATGACGTGTATCGGTTTACGTGAAAAACTGCATCACAGCAATATTAAATAAGCGACCATGTGTGGCAATTAACTTTTGCGTGAATGCAGCAAAAAAACAAGAAACGGGTATATCAAGATATGATGGCGAATCAGATATCCAAATACGCAGACACGAGACAGATTTTTTTTCTTCCGTAACCACAAGCCTGATTAAAAAAAATAAAGGAGACACGATACCCCAGAAACAAGAACACCAGTGGAGAAAAATGGATTCGTCTTGTGCAAATGATATATTTCGCCATATTTTTCAGACATATATTATCGCCATGACCGTATGCTCGACCGTAGACATATGTAAGTATAAAGACAATCCCAGGAAGGTATCACTAAATAGCAGTTAACCATGCGAGCACAAATCAGCATGTAGGGTTAAAAAAGAACTAATAAATCAACGAACACACACGTGCATGTAAGAGATTTTATGAACAATATATATATATATATATATATATATATATATATATATATATATATATATATATATATATATACGCTTTTATAACCATGATGATTTCTGTTTGTTTTTGTCTAAGAATCGTAGAGTCAGCGTTTAAATATCTGTAGATGTTTGAGTGGGTATACAAATAGGCGTAATCCCATAAGACTGCTCCGACGGTGAACTTGCCTAAAAAAAACTCTAGGGACACCCATGACTGAGACGCCTAATACGTCTGCAAACCACGGTTGCCATTTTATATTTTTCAAAAAACAAATTGAGCAAATTTGATACTGAACAAAGCTATTTGGTTCCGAAAATAACTATTTTGTACTAAAAGAGAATTTCCAAAGTGTAACAATCTCTTACATATGAATGATATGTTACACATCTAAATATAAATGAAAAATGGATTGACAAATATGTATTTTATCAATTTTGTAGGCAGTCTTAGTCCGGTGATGGATTTAAAACTACTTTGGTTCTGACGCTACTTGATTTGTCCGAAAGACCACTCAAATCTAGTCTGACGATGGATTTTAAGCTATTAGATTATTTTGGTACTGAGGATGCTCAATTTGGTCCCAAAACCCCTTTTTCTGATGATGGATTTTAAGTTATTTGATTATTTCGGTACTGAGGCCACCTGATTTGGTCCCCAAACCATACAAATTTGGTCTGATGATGGATTTTAAGTTATTCGATTATTTCAGTACTGAAGCTACTTAATTTGAACCTTATACCATATACTTTTGGTCTAATGATGAATTTCAAGTTATTTGATTATTTTGTTACTGAAGCTACTAATTTAGAACCTACAGAATACTCTTTTTTCTGATGATGGATTTTAAGTTATTTGATTATTCTGGAACTAAAGCTGCTTAATTTTAACCCTAGACAATACAAGTTTGGCTTTGTGTCATAAAAGGTATCTGGCTACCTTGCTGCAAACATGTCCTAATGGCAGTTTGCACCAACACAGATTGTAAAGATCTGGAAAAAGACACTTGAAAAGATGTGACTCACAAGTCTCATCAAACACAAACAGGGTCAAATGTTCAAATGAAGACATCCAAGCATGAGGCCAAAATTGTGAGTTACGAGCCAGTTACAACATCCTTATTCTTTCAATCTCAAAGCGGGTGTCATTCTCTGGAGAAAGGGTCACTAGCAATGAGCCTCTGCCACCAGAAACATCTCAGAGAGGCACTGATCCCATGATCCAATGGGACCGAACGATTCGAACATGCATACAAACTCAAGTTGTATTCATTGAACAGCTTTCTGAGAATATTAGCAGATTACCATTGTTGAAAAGTAATGGCCGGTCACATTCTATGGAACGCGTTTTAAAAAAAGCCAACTGCTCCTTGTGTTATATATATATATATATATATATATATATATATATATATATATATATATATATATATATATATATATATATATATACATATATATATAATTTTGGTGGATTTGGAATAGTGCATAAGTAAATGCATCGCTAGAAGAACACCCATTTTTGCGTAGGACGGGGGTAAAATGCCAGCCTCAGGGTCTGAAGCGAAATTTTCGATCCTACCTTGTGGTACTGGATAGTCTAGAGCCATACTGAAGAGATGTAATACAACGAAACAGCTGTCCGTGGATAACTCAATTACTGATATACAATTGATCATTGTGTCATCCTTAGACAGCTGTTTCATGGTATTACAACTCTTCGGTGAGGCTATCGACTATCCAACATCCAGTGTCACGAGGTAGGATCGAAACCTTCACTTCAGAATATATATATATATATATATATATATATATATATATTCACACGTTCGTAACCACACAAGTGATCGAAGTATCAAAGATAATCGAACTCAGCCGCCACTGAACATACAATACTTCCACTGTCAGAATCACCCCCTACGAATTATCTTGGTACACTTATCTTATTCAGTCCCTGTGTGAGAAAACTGGAGAAAAAATTCTTATTTTTCTTAACATATCTCGTCATCCACTTAAAAGTGAAAGAAAGTCCTCGCTAGATATTTTATAGGCTGCACTCAAGTGGTTAATAGTTATTTTGTAATTAAAAGCTTAGTTTTGTCACAAGGCTAGAATGATGGGAAACCCAATGAGAATCGAATCCAATAGAGAAGATGTGTGAAACCATCTTACTAACCATTACTTCAGGACAAGCTGCTCACCCAAGTGGTTAAAAAGAAATCAAATGCATTCAATTGCAGGACTGTTAGAATTACTGAATGGCACTGCACTCCATTCTGGCTCGAGGAATTTGAAGGTTTGGCTTCGTTTGAATAGTTGAAAGGCTTTTTAATCTGGAAATGTAATTATATATGTATGTGCGTGTTCACGAGCATGCATGTACGCGTGTATTAAGGAAATTGTATTAGGCCCTGTGTGTGCTTGTTTTGGTGGGAGATATGTATGTGTTCGCATACACACACACACACACACACACACACACACATATATATATATATATATATATATATATATATATATATATATATATACGCGTATATGTCTGATATTTTCTTGTGTGTGTATTAGAGATATCTTGATTTATATATGTGTGTCAGTAAATACACACACACACACACAAGCACACATACGTGTGTGTGTATGTGTTTGAATAGAGCATCTTCCACCGACTAAGATTGACCATGTTTGACCAGCTATCCAGCTGCAGGTCACCCATCTACATACTGACGTTGTTTACCTTCGGTGATCGTACCATAACCAATGTATCCAATGCAGGTATTAAAATCAAACGCGAGCTGAGGGGTGGGCCATGTTAGCTAGTCAATGGGGTGCAAGGATGAAGCCCCAGGAAATGCCAAATTCCAAACATCTCAGGACATTTTTTTTATTTGCCAAATGTTGGAGGGGAGATCCCCCTGAGTGTCTGTTTTATACAATTTGCACACACACACACACACACACACACACATATATATATATATATATATATATATATATATATATATATATATATATGTATATATATATATATATATATATATATATATGTGTGTGTGTGTGTGTGTGCGTATTAGAAAGAAGAAACACTGCACCATGTGGTGGATGCAAATTGGGTCAATTAGCAAAGAGAAAAAATTCAAGCAATTCCGATATATTTTGCAAAAGGGAATTTGACTTTTAGTTTATATAACAACCAATCAAAAGTGGCAAATTTAATTACCGCCCATTCTACATTGTATATTTGAACGGTACATGTAGTATATATATATACACACATATGCACAAACTTTTATATATATATATATATATATATATATATATATATATATATATATATATATGGTTCATTTATATGCATAGTACATATGGTACGGATCAGGTTAGCAGTATAGCATAATATAAAGCAACGTCTGATATGTGATGGATTTATTTCGTAGAGTGCTCGATACATTCAACTTTATATTTCGAAAGTCATGTTGTTTTAGAGTAGAGTTGGAAACATATATTAGGAAGTGGAATTGCTACACAAACAAGTTAATATTTCTGCCCTCTCTGGGCCTCATCAGTTGAATGATTGCATGCATATAACCATTCGTCTGATGAGGCCCAGAGAGAGCAGAAACATATACTTGTTTGTGTAGCGAATACACCTCTTCTAATATATGTATATATATATATATATATATATATATATATATATATATATATATATATATATATATATATATTCCCCGTCTATATATTTACTCTTTCAACATATTTATGTATATCTTATGAAGCTGCCAAACACCAAGCATATATCACAAATTAGGAAGCAAGCTAAAAAGAATGCTAGCCAGTGTTCCCCGTGTCTCGCCAGACATTTTGCACGTCCCTCGGAATCCCATGACCAGGAAATAAAAAAAAACTTATTTTCTCTCGTTTTTCTCTACTTTTAATAATTCAGCCTGTTCACGCCTTGATTTCGGGAAATCTTCAAGTACATATTAAATATATTTTCATTAATAGGTTTCTAAAGCTATCCAGAAGTCGAGTGTTTCAGTAGAAAATTTCCCCAGACCTAAATGGAGTAAAGGGGGAAGCAATCACCATATGATATCTATATGAGAGAAATTTTCGAGCGTCCTCAGACCCAAAGCATGGTGGTGATGATATGATAGGCTGAGCTGATGGGAACCGGGATGGAGGGAGGTATAAGGCAGTGTGAAAGAGTGTACACCACTTTTGTAACGGTGTAGTAGCAAACAAACGCTGAACTTTATTTTCGCTTCCTGCTCTCTCTCCAAAAAGTGAAGGAGGTGTAAATCAAAAAGTGTGATAATATATGTATATACATATATGATGTGTGTGTGTGTGTGTATATGCATGTGTGCATGTATGTAAGCGGTGAATGTGGCAACAATATATCACTCTGAAGGAATTAAACTTTCAGAATACAGACAGCAATTAACTCGTCAAAGTAACTATTTCATTTCACTATCTTTCCTCTATTCTTTTTCTGTCTGTCCATATGTATCTCTCTCTCTCTCTCTCTCTCTATATATATATATATATATATATATATGTGTGTGTGTGTGTGTGTGTGTGTGTGTGTGTGTGCATTAGTCTGTACATAGCTAGCTATTTATCTCGCTATCATTGTTAATATCTATATTATATCCATCGCAATTAGTTTATACCAATCAATCTATTTGTTATTTTTGTCCCAAAGCTATCTATCTATTGCAATCTGTCCGTATGTAGCAACCAGTACTCATATCTATCCATCTATTTATCTATTGCAGTCCTCAATATATATATATCTATCTAGTCTGTACATATTTCTCTATCTCACTGTGTACTGCAAAAGAACACGCAGCTCCAAACAGTCATTTACACCTTGACATCAGCCGAACATAATGACTGCAATAATTTGCCAAAATGCCAACCCCTATTAAACTGTCAGCCCAGCGATTAACCCCAACAAAATGATTGACAGCTCAACTGGAAGCGTCCACACATTACCCTCTTCCTTACACCAGCGCTCCTCCCCCCTTTAGCATAACATTCCCTTTCTTCTTCCACTGTGATTAAAGCGTTCCCACAATGCACTGTTCTCACTTTAACTTTCAAAAAAAAAAACACCAAAAAAAAACCAATAGCTGTGCCACCTAAAAAGCTTTCATCAAATCTCAGCTAAGGTATGGTTTCGGGATCGAAACATCATTACCATTAATCCAGAACGCCTTAGCATGATGCCACCAGACTTCGTTGGTTTTCCGGCGGAGTTCGAGAATACCAGATGAAAATGCAATCTCATGATACAGTTTTGTATTCACAACTCTCCAATTGATGTTCTTAGGTCTAGAAATGAAATGGTTATTCAATGATGAGAATTGACTTTAGAGTAAGTGTTATAATATCTTTACTGCAATATGGGATGCCATTTCGGTTAGAAGTATGGCGTAGAGTTCGCAGGCTCCAGGGAACCATTCGACTCTACATTGTGACAAAATAAGGCTTCCAACCACGCAGTTCTGCTTTTTGACTTCACTTATGTGCATTAGTAGGCTTAAGCTAACGGGTCAATACAAGCAGTTGTATATGTATATGTATATACTTGTTTGTTTCAGAGAAACGCCCGTTTTATTTTTGTCTTGTTTACTGCAGCAGAAATCGTTTTTTATATAACGAAGTCTGCACGAAAAAGATTCAACTATTTGATATTAAAGGGGAAAATAGCCCAAATTTGGCAGTATCATCCCCATCATCAACGGAATATACTCCGAGGGATCTCAAATATTTATCCCGGTGCCCATTTTAAGTCTGTCAAGTCTTCTTCCAGCATCAGAACTAGCTGCTTAGTCGCGTTCTCTTCAATCTCGTCCAGGGTCTGAAATCTGTCCAGGAAAAGCAAGAAGTCGTAGTGAGGCAAATCTATACTGGGAGAGGGCTGACAGACTTGCACGATGCGACCTTTGAAAATACACTAATTGATCGAATGGGCAGGCTCAGTATTGCAGATGCAATACTCACGTAGTTCACAAACTCTCCTAATGGTGTCTCGCTACTGACAGTGTAACATCATGAGAGAGTGTCTTTTCACACTTGCGCAATGAGGTCCTCCTGATCTTGAGATATTTGAAATGGCTGCATACTTTACGAAAAGGCCATAAATAACTATGCTGAGAAAACCTAGAAATAGGTCTGGTTATTCACTCAATAGAAATGTCATCTAGGGAGATATAACCAACAAAAAAATTAAAAAGGGGATCAATAAATAAGTTATTTTTCTCACTTTTTTTGGTCAATTATCACTAAAAAAAAGTCTGAGTTTTAAAAGAACAAACTGACGGTTCAATTTAGCATACACTTACATTGTAAACAGACGCTCTCTTAAAAAATCTGTTTAGGGGTGTTCAAAAACAAGAAGAAGTTTGTTTTTTCAGACATAATGAGGAGTAAATCTTGAAATTTTCAGCTCTCTAGCTCCGTTGACTCGGTCTATATGCGCGATACATACGTAATTGGCCAGACAATCACACCAACTTGAAAACTGAAGAAACCTAAATTTCCCGAAGTTGTATACGCTTGCATAAAGCCTATTGATATTTCCGCCAGCCAACACCAGGCTGCACTCTTTTCTCCCCGTTTATCTCCGTGTGCCCCTCAGATGTGAAGAGACAACAGAGAAAATTTTGGAGACAGTTTAAAAGAAGCGTCCCTTTTTAAAGCCCTCTCTCTCCCTTTCCATCCATATATATATATATATATATATATATAAATATATATATATATATATATATATATATATATAATCACTGTATCCCCATAAATGGCCCCACCAACCTGCCAAGTGGGTTACAGATCTTCCTGTCTTTGAGTTTCTGTATCTATCTATCTATATATCTATATATATATATATATATATATATATATATATATATATATATATATATATATATAGTATATCTGCGTGTGTGTGTGTGTGCACGCGCGTGTGTGTGCATAATTAAACTATCCTATGATCTAGAAGATTGTCATGATTCCACATAAGATCTTTCATGAGATTGTCTTAGCAATGCTCCACTCCAATAACATACGCCAGGTTTCATTATTACTAGCAACATCAGAAAGAAATGACTTAACCTACATGGCGTAAGTAGTCAAGTCTAAACAATTAGAAACAGTCGGTATCAGCGTTTTGTTTCGAAGAAATATTACAAGATGATCGACTCCAAGGAAGTGGATGAAAGATCTGGTGTATATGGATTAGGTTGTTCAGAAAGTAAGGCTTTTTTCTTGAGAGTAGGAATCTAAAACGAAAAAAACTAGTCATGTAAACAAAGACTCAATCAAGAACCAATGCATCCCCCCGATAGTCACCTATGGAGCTGAAACATGGAACTTAACCAAAGGATTAACCCTGCAACTTAGAATCATGCAACCTACTCAAAGGGAGGATCCAGCCCAATATCACATGGAGAGATCACAGGACAGCAGATATATGAGAAAACTCAAATGGCAATGAGCTGGACAAATCGTAGGAATGTCAGACAAACACTGAACATCACGACTCACGAATTGGATCCCAAGAGATCATATGCGAAACTGTAGTCGGCAAAAAAATGGTGTGACGAACTAGACAAGTATTGGCCCAAAGACACCCATGATAGAGGGGTCTTGCGAATTTTGGGGAAGGTTCTGTGTTCAACAACGGATACTAAAAGGTGAATGATGATGATGAATCATGTAACTTATGCTTGAACTATAAACATGATAGTTCCTGGTGTTTGGTGAGGCTTTGTAAAGCTACTTACGTCATGGTTAAAGGTCTGTGTCCTTCCCAAACGTCAATCAAACCTAAAAGACGGTCCCAAATGAAAACTTTGTAACCAAGTCTGAACCATTCGTACCGGAATTGATCCTTGGTCATGTTTGGTTGGTGTTCCGTATAGTTGCTTATAGTTTTAACTCAGAGAAAGAAAAAAACCCATTAAAACGTCGGGTATTTTTATATTTGCTTATGGATTAATTACTCTAACTGGTAGTCAGGAGAGAATTAGAAAATTAAAACAACTTGTAAGATGATAATTACTCAATAAAATTGTATGTAAAAACCAATTTACCGTAAATGGTGTATAAACATAAAAAAAACTCTCTCAGAACTACCTTGATACACGAATTGGTTGACCGATTTCAATTTGATTGTTCGTTTAATTTGATTGTGCGTGTGCATGCATGCAGGACCATGCACGTGTGTGTGTGTGTGTGTGTGTGTGTGTGCGTGTGTGTGTGTGTGCGTGTGTGTGAGAGAGAGAGTATTTTTATGCATGTTTATGAGTGAGTTCACGATAGTGAGAGAGGGATAGGGGCGGAGATTGCAATCAGGTGGGTACATAATTTCTTTTCTTTATATTTTTCAAATTTCCTCATTCTGTGTCTGGTTAAACACATGTTCGACAAAATATTTTATTCAAATGATTTCATGGCGTCACTATTCAGACATCAAAGTGTATTCCCTGGGTTGCTATTGCCTTACGTCACCTACCGGCTAAATTGTGTATGCAATCATAAAAGAATGATTCCGCTTTTGATTCGTCCGAGGACATTTTCGACAAAGTGTTGGAACAGCTGGACAGGCAAGGTTTGTTTCCCTGAATAGAGATACGTAATTGTTTGTTGGCAACAAGTCAAGAGAATATGCTGCATGTGGAAGAATTTCCAAACCCAGCTCCAAAGTTGTTTGATTTATAGTATTTGCAACATGAACACTGGCGTTGTCGTACAGCGAGATAATCGGTCAACTTCCTTGTTTAAGAAAAACGTCTTTCCTCTTCAAATGCGTCATTCAAACTAGTCAGTTGCTTACTGAAGCATTACGTGCTAATAGTTTGTCAACCTTTTAGGAATTAGGAATCTTATTTGCTTATTCATCCTAGAATTAAAAGTGGCAACCGCTGGTGTCAAATGACAGCAAGTCTTCTGGGATCTCCACCATTCTTCTCAGTAATCAAGCTGTTTTCAGCATATCTGATTCTCCTTCCTACCCTTAATTGTTCTATTCTTTTTATAAAAGTTTTCGCTACTGTCCACAAGGCTCCAGTGATTATGTGCCTTACCACAACTTCCGAAGTTCTTGGACAATTTTTTCATTTTCCTCCATTGTCAATTCATCGACAGATGCATTTATTATATAAGTTTTTCTTCCTGTAGCTTTTGGAAGTGAAATTAACATTCTGAGAGTTTTTCGAATGATTGAAATCACCCGAATCTAACATTATAAATGTTTCTACCAATATAAAAATTTTGATTACCACCATCATGGTGATACATCTCATGAAGGTGGTAGAGTTAGTCGGCCGAAATGACGTATTATTAAAAAAAACAAGGAGTTCAATCGTTTGAAAAAATCTTAGAATTGTCTTTTCTTTTTTTTTTTTTTTTTTTTCACAATTAAATCAAAGATCCCGGTCTGGTTGGAATGATCTGCCAGAATATGAAAGTATCTTGATCATTACTAGATTTATCTATTCAATTCATGATATATTTCTGATACTGACAAGTCATACTTCTGTGTTCTTTCTGAACTAATTGAAGGTATTAACGACCAGAACATATTACAGATTCGTTTCTGTGCATGTTCAAGAGAGAAAGAATGAGTTAGAGAAAGATACATTGAGAGAAGGATTGAGTTTAGAATATGAGAATATGGAAAAATGAGAAAGAATGGGTGTGAGATATAGTACTTATTAGAAAAGGTCAGCAATAAAGGGAAAGAAACAAAAGAGATACTGTTAACGAGAGAAAACAAGCGGAAGAGGAAGAGCGGTGAGAGTAAGGATGAGAGATAGAGAAAAGGAGAGTCTGAGGAGAGTTTCAAGAACAGATTGTCGAGGAGATAAAGCCAGGGAAAGAGCAAAAGGTTTACGCGAAAATAAGTGAACGGGTGGGTGAACAAGGCTGACAACAAAATGAAAAATGAAAATCTTTGCCCGGGTATTCATCTGCTGGAAATGCAGCGAGCGACCATCTTAATTACGAAGATTGTTAAGCTTGCTTGAATTGCTGATCAGGGGACGTTGATCATAGTATAGGGAAAGCAAAACTCTGATTCCAAAACAGGGAGTGGGGTCCCCCCTTAAAGCGGTTTGACGCCCTATTTGACGTCTTTCAGGCTGCTCTTGTAGCCAAGCTAATGTCAGACGTATTGCTTTCTGCTTTTCTCTAGACTACATCAGCAAGACGGAAGACGATCCTTTCTCTGTAGAGACAAAACTAAGGCTATATATATATACACATATATATATATATATATATATATATATATATATATATATATATATATATATACACATATATATATATATATATATGTATATATATATATATATATATGTGTGTGTGTGTGTGTGTGTGATCAAGAAATGGATATATGACAGAATAATTCAATTGCGTTGTATAATACTGAAACACTTATTTGAAATGATCTCCCGTAATTACATGGTTGATGAATCATTTGGCCCAAACAACGTAAGTAGAATACACAAAGAAAATAGGGCTGCCCTACTAGGAATCAAACCACCAAACCTGCAACCGATATGATAGCTGCTTCAATGTAACGTTGTTTTACTATATACATGTATATATATATATATATATATATATATATATATATATATAGAGAGAGAGAGAGAGAGAGAGGGAGGGAGAGTCTGTACATATCTCGCATGCCCTGTTTTTAGCTTTTTGTTTAGGATCTCTTCATATCTATAAAACTTGGTTTTTTATATGCGTGTGTTCATGTGTATCTGCGTATGTGTGCTTATATGTATTTTCATATGAGTGTGTGTATACATATATGTAAGTGTATGTGTTTCTTTGTCTACCCAGGTAAATATTTTTCTGTTCATACTTACCTATTTGTAGGCATGTCTTGATGGTCTTTCACAATTAGTTTACCTTTACTGCCTTGAATCGTGACTTAAAGACAGTCATCTGGCATCTTTCCATCCGCCTACGTAATAGCAGGACAAAAAACAACATTGCTTACATTCAAACAGACCCTGAGTCAAGTAAGATGATCCAGATTTGGCCATCTTGGCAAGCCTCTCTACTTCGGACTCAATTTTCGGATGTACACTTTCCTTAAGATTCATCAGATTTTTCTATCATAGGGGTTATAGAGACAATACTTTCTGAACTTGTTTAATTCGTCAAACCAACCACAGTTTCGTACATGACCTACGTGTGTCAGGAAGGTGCACTGATGGATATATAACTTTTTCAAAACACGAACAAGCAAAATTAAAGTGGTCGCGTCAACCAGGAAGTTTGCAAAGTCAAATACACTTTTGATGTTTTTGTTTTTTATGTGCCCTAGCATCTATAACAGTGTTTGCTACATGACTGACATACCGAAATGTTTGTTACGTCCTTTGCTCAGTACTGTCTATGTAGAAGTTGCTGAATTATGTCCATAAAATTAACATGTTTTTCATTCAAATCTCGGTCGATTTGCTTCGTGTAGAAGTCATAAACATCTATTTAGATGATCTTTAACAAAATGAATAATATTCTTTTTTGTTTATAGCAATGAAATGCAATATCTTTTTTAAATTAAGTAATATTTCAATTAAATAAATGTTGAAGATTGAACTCACATTTAATTTTTTGATACGTAATATATTTCCAAGTTTTTTAGATACAAACCCGGAAAATGAAAAAGTTTCTCGGTGTCTGAAGATGTGTTTTGACTCAATTTTAGAAGTAAACTTGAAAAAAAAAAAAAAACAACAACAACAAAACAACAGAGCTTTCAACTCCGTCTTCGCTAGATCTTCACACAAGAAGTGAACAAATGCATCTATGATCCGACTGTCAGGCTTGCTTTCTTCTTCTCTCTCGTTTACCATTTGCAAAGTCGGGAAAGCGTCGATTTAATTGTCATCCTGACATGACTGCATTCACTTTACGTTCATCACGTGATGAATGATACATTCGTGTACGTTCTTCTAACCACACCGTCTGTCTGAAAAGTGCATTCATCCTCTTCCAACCTCTATTATAGTCCCATTTGTGCAAATCAGGCATCCCGTGGGAATCTTTTCGCTTAAGTTTGAAACCATGTAATTTCGGGAAGTTTTTCTTATGTAAATTGAGAAAAAATAGGGTTACAATTTTTTTTTATTCACAGGAAAAAATTATAGGGTTCTAAAAGTAAGGAGGTGAAAACCACAATGTATGGAAAAAAAAAAAAAACGGAAAAATATCTTGCTATCAAAAATCTGGATCCACCCCAAATTTAATCACACTTTCCTTATATGTGCTTCGCCATTACATTCATGTTCAGGGAGAATTCTTACAAATATAGTAGAGACAGATAGGAGCGGGTACAGAAATGTATGAGAACATGTAAGAAAAATTGAATAGTAAAAATCTATATAATACTAAAAGTCTGATTTTATTCACTGGTGTGTGACATCTCAGTAATCGGTACATTGTAGCCACAAGTAATGAACCAAGGTATCCTTGAAATGCACTACCTTAAAAGAAGAAAAGAATCCGGCTGGTTTACGATTAAATAATGATTTTCTTTTTGATTTCACTCTTATCTATATTATAATGATCTAAGTATCAAGGGGATTGACTATTTGATGCGAATCATAGTTATCTACCTTGTTTATTTCATTTATGTGCAAAAAATCCAGTTTCATTCCGGTAACATCAAATAGATTCTTAAAGTGTGACCCAGCTGGTAACAGGGTGGTCCAGCATATCATATAATGATTGGAAATTGATTATTAGAATTGCATCATTGGAAATCACACCGCGCAAAAATACTAAAAAATCTTACCCTGTTTATCGAATAAATACTTTTTTTGTTTTCTGCAATCAGCTCAGGTGGCACATAAAGATATTTCAGTCTTTCTTGAATCTCCGTGAAATCTTCGTGAAAATGAATTCAACACTTACCTAGAAGAAAGAAAAAGTAAAATGTATGGAATGATATCGAACGTTTTGAGATTATCGTGTAAGAAATTGGGTGCTCTTCTAAAATTGCTTTTATTTGCAATTCAAGCGGCTATATCTATAAATCCATGACTATGGGTTATATATATATGTGTGTGTGTGTGTGAGTGTGTGTTTGTAAGGATGTGGGGGTTTTTATGTGCGTGTAGTTGGTATACAGTAGGTAGATATACAAAGGAATAATATATATATGTATATATATTACAAGTCAGGAATATGTGTGTGTGTGTGTGCCTCTGTGTGTGTGTGTGTGTGAACAGATAAATAGATCGATATATACAAACGGATTAATAGAGATATAAAAAAAAAGGATTAATATACATACATACTTACGTGGACTTTAGTATATGCAAAAATACAAATGTATTGGTATGCATGCGCAAAACAATGTACGATGTTTCAGAGGTTAGTTCAACATTGCTAAAGAGTGTGATCCTCACTGGCTTTCAGATATTGGCCTGGAGTCAGATTAGGTAGAATTCACTACCGTATTTTCCGGCCTATAAGTCAAAAGGGTGTAAAAGTGTCCTCTGCCTGAATATTTAGGTTTAAGCTCTAGTTCAAGCCTATATTTGCCGTATAATTCGACCCTCAAAGACAGAAGCAAAAACATCTCATGAAAAAGCATTTCCTCTCGGATAGTTTTGCTAACCAGGATGATATCATAAAGCGGTGCCACTCCCATTACAACAGTATTTCAGCCCAAGTCTGGAGTTGACTTTGTTTTCCTACCGTTACAAGAACAATAAAAACAATCCTCACCAGAATCAAGATTGTAAAAATTGAAACTCTTTTAACTGGTTTTGAAATCACGACCTTTTCATAAGTAGTCTCATCTCTTGCTGACTGGGCGGAATTGTTAAGTATCAAATATCTTCTAAAATTTATGTTAGAAATGTGGAAAGGTTTATTTCATTCTATTCAATAGATATGTCTATAAAATGAAAATTTCCCTACCTAGTATGAAATCACAACCAAAGAAAGGGTGGCCAGCTCTCCAACCAACTGAGCTAAACTGACATGTCGTACATATGTACGAAATCTATCGGACAGATACGCACGAGCTTATTTCATTCTAATAATAAATACATTTATACGAAAAAAATATTTTTGAATTTTGATATTTATTCGATGTGCAATACAAAAGTTGCAGTAATCATCTTCAGTCGGGATAGAATTACGACTGGAATTTGACCCTGCAGCAACCAAGCTGTTTTTTTTTACTCTTTACAGCCCATCGGCTGATTGAAATAGTGTGTGGTGGTATTGTTCCTATTTCATGACGTCAAGATGGTAGCTCGCTCTTATTTTGGTGCAGTTATCATGGTAAAATGAATTTTAATAATCCTGTATTTCAGTTGGAAATATTTGTGGCGGGCCGTTGGAATTTCTTTTAGTGTTGCACGTTGAGTGTTAATAGATTGTTCCACAAATTTCTCTCTCTGAGGTAAAGGTTCTTCTATGAGTATATAATGAACAGCACAGTTGTCTTGTCGATGAAAACAGTATTTATGTACTGTATGAGCCGCCCTCAAAACTAAGGTGTTTGTTCAAGTTTAGTCCAATATTTGACGGATAGTCAGTTCTCGAAAATAAGGCTACACTGAGTGTTAAGCTTAATAGTCTAAACAGACAAATATGATCCATTGGGAAAAATACCTCCTGCTTAAAAAATCACTATACAACGGTGTATCAGGTATATGGCTATATGATACAATACCTTTAGTTCGGTAAAAAGCTACAAATATAGGGAACCCAGTGAGGATCAAATTCTGTACTCAGTGAAAATGGCCTGTAAGGCTAGTTTTTTTAACCATTACACTACGATGCATATTCGGCGCATATCTGAAATTATTTCAACAGAGAAAAACGTATACGAATATGTATATACGCATTTGTGATTGCGTGGGCATTCTTGTGGAGTTTGTGTGTATGTGGTGTGTGTATTTGTGTAAGAGAGAGAGAGAGAAGGGGAGAGAGAGAAAGAGAGAGTGATCGAATGGGAGATAGTGAGAGAGAGAGAAACAGAAAGGTATATGGCCAAGAAGGCATTTACACACTGACTTAACAACTATATTGCCATTGACACACAACCTTAGAAAATATAAACTGTCTCAGGGAAGTGTTATCTAATATAGTGGATGGCTCACAGGACATTCCTTCTGTCGTCTGCAAGCCCCATTTTTTGTTTGCGTTGATATCTCTAGATCATGTGTTTCCCGCTTGTTAGAATGGAGAACAAGTCAAAGGACATGGCTGCTTTGTTTTTTGACGACAGCCAACCATGTTATGCACCTGCAAACACAGCTATACCTCATCGGCCCGGTGCAAGAACCCCGGTGGACATCTTGAAAAAAAACAAATCGAAAAAATATGCTTCAGCTTAGAAGAAGCAGTGACATTTTTGAAAGTTTTTACTTGGTTCTCTTACTCTTCGTCATTTTTTTCAATGAAGTATAGTGAACTATTATCATTCATTTCTCACTCTTATATTCCTTCTTCTTATTTCCCTAGTTCTGATTAATCAAGGTGGAGAAAAACAATAGTCAAAGATTTATATTAACTTTTTAACGTTAAAAATTATTTTTTAAAAAGCTACTTGTCATTATGTTCAGGAAAAAAGTTTTCTTTTGCTTTTTGAAAATGCCGTCAAAAATTTTTAATGGGTTGTTCAATTTACAATGTAAGTTTGTGCTTAGTTTGTGCCTGCTTGCTTTTTTTTTCACCATTTTTTCTAGTGGAAAGGTGAGAGAAGTAACTTATTCAACAATCACCCTTTTGCAATTTTTTTTAATTGATCACCAAAACACCGCATGCTGCCGAAATATGTTGGTCAGTTGATGGTTTCTATTGAGGAATTACAATTGTTGTTTTTTATTCTTGCTTCTCCTCCATTCTTACTTACCCTGAATGGCGATAGAATTGTCTAATTAAGCCATTGTTACGTCATTTTATTTTGAAATCGAAGTTTTTCTTCCTTTCTCGTTCATATTCTATGATTAAACTACTTAAATTCCTTCCTTCTCCTCCCCCATCTGGCTTCTAAACAAACTAACTAACTTTTGTTTCTTCTTCTCTGCCTTACTACAGGTCCTGTATCACTCACAGTATCAGTAGCAGCCATCAACTGAAACTTCTGTTGTACAAATGATAAACTTCAGCAAAGCAACGGACCATTAACTGGCCTGAATAAGATATTTGTACTTGGCATTAATGAATATTGTCAGCCTCTGTGTCTACCAGAACTACTTATGTAGACAAAAATGTTTTTCTTATCAAAAATTATCTAAAAAAAGAAAATACCCAGCATAAGATATAGGCTTGTTGGTCCAAAATCACCAGTGTGATAGTTTAAGGTGAGTATGAGAGAAAAATGGTTCACCGCATTTTTTTTTTTTTTTTCGTCATGAAGTCTGCTCGATTTTAAACAGTGGACCTGTGCAGGTCTGCTCGGAATTGTACAAGGGATATCTTTAAATCTATTAGTAATAGCCTTACTTGACCAAGCAAAGATCAATACCACCGAGAAGAAAATCCAATTCAAATTTTATTTCAGCGACTATTCACTAAATACTTACAGCAATGAAAACAAGCTTTCGTTAATACAGCAAAAAAAAATAATTAGTGAAAGCTAACAAACGATTCTATTAGAGAGTAGCTTAGAATATTTGGAGGAATCAAAATAGTATTCAAGACAAGCGCCCTAAGGTAATTCATTTATAACATTATAAAAGTTGATGAGGCTGAAAATAGATTGAATGCAATAATTGTTTATAAATGTTTAAAGCATTAATTTTCAGGTAGAAATTTCTGAAGTTATATAATTTGTATTCAAAATAACAGTAACAGAGAAAGTAATTTTTCTCTCTTTGACTCAGAAGAACCAGTCGAAATAATCCTTTTTTATATACATAAAAGTATTGTGGCGACGAACAAAAAAGACAAAATACCACACATAACTGTCGTCAATACTAGCCAGAGCGGAAACACCCTACTCCTTCCCTTTACGTGGAATTCTTGATTACTTTATTCAAGCAGTTCCGTAATAAAACTTTCGCTTAATGTCTGACAGGTGTGATACAATCAACTACGACAAACAGAAGCGTAAAATGGTAATGAATCGAGATTACAGGTGTTCTTTTAATGAAGAAAAGTGAGAGAGAGTACAACAGGAATCATCACGTGACCAACGTCTTTTCACAACATGCTGTGTTCGGGGTGATCAATTAAATTTTTTTGGAAAATGATGATCTCGTACCTCTCGCATTTTGTTTGGCAGTGATCACTGAAAAAAGTCTAAATTAAAAAGAACAGGCTGACACTAACATAGAAGTCAATTTAGCATAATTTTACATCGTAAATTGAACCTCCCTACACTCCTCGAAAACCTATTTAGGAAAGTATTTTTTTTTTTTTAAGTATGAAAACGTTAAAATTTTCAACCCTCTGGCTCCATTTGTATGGCCTGTACGCGGAACGAATAGAAACAAACATAAAATCAGACAGACCAACTTAAAAACTGAAGAAACCCTTGCTTTGGTGACAGTTTTGGTTCACGGTTTCTAGAATGAGGGTAAGCTCGACATTCTCCACAGGTGCAAAGGGTGATAATGACTTTGTAGACAGGTAATTATATTGAGTAGCTCTACCCACCCCCTTACTTTTTTTCCAGAACTTATGTGGACCACGGATGTTTGGAAATGTATTCATTGAATTAATCAAAGTTTTTTTCTAAATGCAGCAGATTTTTCTGCACCTGTTCGACTTCCTTCATAACGTATTTTTCCTTACTTCTGTCAACGAAGAGGTGATTACATTTTGGACCGGATCTATGCAGAGTTATTTCCCTTACATTCTAGTTATACATCCACTGTAACGTATTTAGATGTTCTCAATAATTTTCAATGAAATTTTGTAGAAGGACCAGCAATGAGCTATGCAAAGGATGATGAAAGTTTTGTACTGGATCTTTTTACAAAACTCAAAATATTTCAAAAGCTTCTGTCTAAGTGAAGTTTGACCCTGAAACAGCCAGTCTTGTTTCATCATCATCATCATCATCATCATCATCATCATCATCATCATCATCATCATCAGTTTTTTAACGTTCTTTGTTGGACATAGAACTTCCCCGGGATCCGCTACATTTCTCTATCATGGGTTTCACGGAGCCAATATTTTCTGAATTTGTCTAGTTCATCTCTCCATCTTGTATTTTGTAGGCAGCGGTTTCGCATGTGGTTTCTGGGAATCCATGTTGCGAGTCGTGATGTCCATCGGTTTTCTTTCATTTTCGCAACATGACTAGCCCATTACCATTTGAGTTTTTCTAATAGATTCTATGATGTCTCAGACCCCCATTTTCTTCCTGATATATTATGCTGTCTTATGATCTCCCCATATGAGGTTGAGCAAGATTCTCTCATGTGTACGTTGCATGTTTCTCAGTTTGCAGGTTTGTCTCTTGGTTAGGTTCCATGTTTCAATGAGTGACAATCGGGAGAATTCGTTGGTTGTATACTCTTCTTTTTAGGTTTATTGAAATCGTTTTGTTTTTGAAGGTTGAGCTTCCTCGGCCAAATGAGAAAAGAAGACTGAAAGGAGCTTCAGATAAAGTGGGTTCTTTTCGAATGTCTTTGGAGGAGAATAACTTCAGTTCATTGTAAGAATTGTCATCCAGTTCGTTGTCAATGTTTCGTTTTTTGTTTTTTTTAAATGGCAGTTTTGCTTGCCAATTATCCTTGCTGTGTTGCGCGCACACCAATGACAACTTCCGGTAACGACTGAAACGAGCATGAATGCCGAGGAGAAAAAAAACTTTGTAAATTAACTGGACAGAGAGAGAGAGATGGGGGGAGGAGATTTATGATAAGACAAGTAGGGATACTAGGGGTTGCCCAGAGGAAAATAACTCCAAATTTGCTAACACAGAGAAAAATATGGTGTTTAATATGTTCCCCTCATACAACACACTAAATGGGAACAGGTGCATTCGCTGCAGGGGTCGAGACTAACAGGTGCTGGCTGCGAAGAATGGGGCTTTTTTTTTAGGAGTGTTGAACGGCGGTAAAGAATTAGGTGATCTTATGGGTTGGACACCCAGAATTTGCCAGAGGTGTTAATAAAAGTTCTCGTGAATATTTGGATTGGTGAATTTGAATGAAAAGGACTAGAAGGCACTCAGAGAGGGCATACTTCTGCAAACACCATTTGGTGTGAATACACACACACACATATACATACATACACACACACACACACATATATATATATATATATATATATATATATATATATATATATATATATATATATATATATATTAAGCAGGGAGGTAGCTATGCTGTGGATTCGCGAAAAAGATACTTTCTCTCTTGGATCATTACAGACCCTTCCACAGAATTCATTTAAATCCATTGGAAACCTTTGAAAACATAGTGTGGTGTGGACATAACTCCACGACACAGAGAAATATGGGGAGTAAAAGCGATTTAGTTGTGGAGAAAGGACAATTGGATTTTTTTTTTCTTGGGAACATTAGGAAGATTCGGTTCGGAGTACCTCTAGAAGGTCTGTATGACCCAACCACCAGTGAGTCCTGGCTCACTGAAAAGGGGCCATTGACTGGAATTGTCATAAATCAATTTCAAACTATCGTTTCGTATCCCTGTGTGATGGAGGCCCTGACAAAAAAATTTTGACGGGGCCGTGATCGAGAGATTTTATGCACCCATGCACGAGCGCCCTTGGGAGAGTGTGTGTGTGTGTGTATATATATATATATGTATGTGTGTGTGTGTATGTGTGTGTGTGTGTGTGTGTGTGTGTGTGTGCAAGAAAAAGTGGCTGTCCAAAAAATCAGGAAATGACTTTTGAAATTCACATTTTTTTACTTTCAAGATTTTTAGCGCTAAAAAGTAACCATTCCGTAAAATGTGAACAAATTTATACAGATATAACTAATTAATTAAAAAATTAAACCTTAAAATTTTTCAGTAACTCATGAGGTAAATTATCTATCTGCATGACTGTCTTTCTATCTATCTCAGTCTAGTAACGATTCGTCACAGACTGTTTATATCTATCTATCTATCTCTAAATCCTCGTACTCTATTTCAGTCTATTCGTTATCTTTCTCTCTCTTCCTCTCTCCATAGATAAATATAATCATGTATCAAAAGCAATCATTAAAATCATTGATGCCAAAAAGCTATAAAACTCATTTTTCTATAAAAATATTTTTGAGAAAAATAGTTATTTATTTCAATAATATATATATATGTGTGTGTCTTTGTGTGTGTGTGTTTACGTGTGTGTTCGTCTGTATGCACGTGTAAGCATGTCTGTGAACCATTATATACGCGTGTGTGCAAATTTCAATTGCTCTGTACAACAAAATATCTTGAAAAATGCGTGACCTTTGCCCAGCAAACCTTTCATTAGTCCAACATGCTGGAAACACCCAAGAAATATGACCTTCTCCAAGAACACCATCGCCACTATCACGCGGAAAGTAAGACATACACTCTCGCACACCTTGTTATACTCAGTGCCGTATGAACTGCCAAGAAAGTATAGCAAATGCTATGTGCTCCAAATTGTTTGGGGTCCTGCAATCTTATGGGCCCCTACGCAAAATGTTTGCCAGCTATAAATTCCGATACGCTTGGGATTTTTAAATCTCAGTCTGTCTGTGTATATATTCCCATATTCGAGTAATTTACTTATTTCGTCTCATATAAACCTATAAGGCGGATTCTTTTTTTGTACTATATACCAAAAGAAGAAATACATATTATTTTACTAAGATCAGTTTATTGGTATGGACTATGGTTAATCAGACAATATGAGAGTGAAATGACAATATTAGGAAGCCGGCCTTTATGTTGGCGTTTTGCCTAACTTGGCGTAATCAAGAAATTGGGAGATTATATCAGATGTGTATCTATAAGCGGTCAGCTTGTGAAAGGGTTTTTACACCATTTTTTGTTAAATTTGGGGTCCCTTTCCCTTATAGCCACATCCGACCCTGGATATACAACCACAGAGAGGGAGAGAGAGAATGAGAGTGAGAAATATCAAGGTTGCATTTTCAAGCTCGGAAATAGGTTATAACAGAGATTCACAAAGGAGACAAGGCGTGATGAAAAGTCAAGGGACAAAAAATACAAAATTGAACAAATTCAAAAACGAGTACGAACATTTCTATTTGCAGCACCGAATTGTAAATCGTTATCAGGCAGTTGTCAAATTACGAATCTTAAACGAAATGTTGTCAAAACATTCTTAATCGCATTTTTATCGTCATATTTAGCTGAACATGAATTTAGTGTCGTTGCAGACTTTTTGAAGAAAAAGAGAAACAGGCCTGATTAGTCAGTCGATAAAAACTGCAACATGACCAACGTGTTTAGCAGCATGCTGTGATAAGGGTGATTAATTAAAAATTGGGAAAAGGGTGATCATACACTATTTCAGACTATTCATTGTCTTCCTCTTTCTCAATGTATATGTATATATATATACATAGAGAGAGAGAGAGAGAGAGAGAGAGAGAGAGAGAGAGAGAGTTAATTCTCTCACCATTCGTTGTATTATTAAGAAGTTTGATTTGTTTTAAAAAGGAATGGACACTGCCAGGCACAAACTAAAGACCAATTTAGGATAACCTTACTTTGCGAACCCATTTTGGGGTGGATTTTCACAAAGCAAAAAATAGTTTTCCCATATCATTATGGGAAGTTTGTGTGCAAAATTTCAAATTTTTTGATCCACGACGTCAAGATATATAGACATATATGAATGACAAAACACATAAATAATCAAAAACCAGCAACAGTTTTTGAGCCGGTCAGTTATAGATAGTAGTTATTGATATGGACACAAGATTGAGCATTCTCAAGTTATAACAGAAATCTTTTGTCTAAATTCTATGAATTTTCGGAGCTGTATGCGGATGTTGAAATAAACTATTTTTGAAAATACTTTTTGCACACACCATGTGCTTTAAAGGGGATGGTAATCCGAAAATATTTGGGCAACACTTGGTTATAACCTTCAGTTATGGGTATGAGGCTATTGTTGCCCTCAAGAATATACCCTCCAAATCCAGCTGTTTCTATTGTAACATAAGCAAATATCAACTGAATGTTACAAAAGATTGAGCAAACTGACCCATTTACAATATCAATATTTGTCCTTTCTATTAAGAACCGTCAACCAAAACAGTCACGAAAGCTGTTGGATTTTATATTCGTAGATCATAGAGATTTGAAGGGCAGTGAATTTGGAGAATATTGTTCTATTGACTACAAACTGATTTTCAAAATTTTTTCATTTCTTTTTTTCTTTCATCTTATGAATTCAACATTATCATTACGTCATTAGAAATATGAATGAAATCCTAATTTACTACGTCAGTTGAATGAATGAAATTTTCTTTTACTGCGTTAGCCGCACCCTTTAGAGTGACAGAAGACATTTGCATTTTGGTAATTAATATATGTGCAGTTTTGAATGACAAATTAATATAACATTTATTAGAAAAAAATTATATCATCATCATCGTCTGTCGCTTGACATTGACCTTCCCAAGGATTTGCTGCACTTCTCTATCGTGGACGTTGCAAAGCCAAAACTTTCTGATTCGTATTGTTCGTCTTTCCATCTTGTATTCTGTCGGTGTCGGTTGCACGTATGATCTCTGAGGATCTATTTCTTGAGTTGTGATGTCCATTAGTTTCTGCCAATCTTGCAACATGACCAGCCCATTGCAATTTGAGTTTTTAATGGATTCTATGATGCCTCGGACTCCTGTTTTCCCCTTGATATATTGTGCTGTCTTGTGATTTCTCCATGTGAGATTGAGTATGATTCTTTCATGTGCATGTTGCATGCTTCTCAATCTGCAGGTCAGTCTCTTGGTTAGGTTCCATGTTTCAACTCCATAAGTGACTATCGGGAGGATGCATAAGTTGTATACTCTCCTTTTTAGGATTAGTATGATCTTGTCCTGAAGGCTACCACTCTATAACGTGCTGACTCTGTATACGTCAGAGTTCTGCAACTAACATACAGTCATTGCACTGTTCTTTCAAAAATGATATTAACATGCCTAAATGATAACTTTATTTTGTACATATTTCCTTTACGCCATCTCGTCTGGGACGAAACATAAAAATCTGGATAGCTTGTACCGATGACACCTAAAACTTCCCTTGGTGCATCGCGTAACTTATCGACTTTGACAGTCGTGATGACAGGAAGGAGAGGGAATGGCGTGGATGTTTGTGATGCCTAAAGAAAAGAGGATTTGGATGTTACTGTATCTGACAGGTAACAATGAAAGCTAACGTTACACAATGAAAGCTATGTCAGGAGAAAATTCCATGCAACTTTTCTGCTTTAAGAAGTGTGCCTTAAGATACTTTCACTCAACCCGACGCCTGCAAGAAACTGTCAACCAAAACTGTCACTAAAACTGTCAATATAAGTTTCTTCAGTGTTTAAGTTGTTCTTCCTGGCTGGCTATGTATGTAGGTTAGTATCACGTGTACGGGTCGCATGAATAGAGCTAGAGAGTTAAAAATTCAAACATTTACTTCTTATCATGTTTAATAAATTCATTTTTTTTTAATTCAACCCCAAAGTAGTCTTTTAGAGAGGACAGATGTGTCATGTAATCGTTCGCTAAATTAGATCCAGCATCTTTAACGCTTGTTTCCTGTTCAAATCATGAGCTTTTCGGTGATCACTACCCAACAAAATACGAGTGAAGTAACTAATTCGTCGATCAACACGTTTTCAAATGTATTTATTAGTTATCTCCAACACGGCATACTGCTAAAGACGTTGGTACGGTGACGGTTTCTATTGAGAAACTATCCAGACCTCTTTTCTTTACCCATTGAGTCGCCAACCAAATAAGTCCACCATTTATCTTTCTGAATGATGGGCTGACAAGATTATGGGACAAGGATTCCCAAATCGGGGTATGCATATCCTCAGGAAATACACGGGTACGTGCAGTGCATTAAAACACTGGAATTTTGAAGTAATCACTCATGTGGCTTGTAAGGTAAAAGGTAAATAGTCGACCACAGTCGGAGGCGACCTGAAGGCTCCTATTTCGTTTGCTAATACCATATACGGTAAGGGTGGGAAGGAAACCTATCCCCAATTCATACCTACACCCTAATCACACAGCTTAGGGTGTACTCAATTAGCTATTTTGTCTAAATGAAACTTTTCCACATTCTTCGTTCATACCGGGAATCGAATCAGGAATCTTCTGCGTGTGAGGCAGACGTGCCATTGCACCTTCTGAATGTTCTTGTAAACCTGATGTCTTGTAAACCTTACACATATCTGGCAATACCACGCAAATCAAAAGGACATTTCCGTATTAACAAATGTCTCTGGTCCACACGTATATCTACGCTCGTTCGACTTGATGTGTTCATTTATTTCATAAATGAAATATCAAGCAAGTACTACACGTCTATTGTCTTTTCAATGGTATCCATACATTTAACACGATATTTATTACAGAAAGTACAGCAACAGACACAACAAAGATGATTGCGTCGGCAGAGTTATGAGCTCTTTGATTGCTTTCTTGTTTGTCCAATGAATGCCATTCAGAATGTTGTTATAAAAAGAACGCAAATATAAAGAGTCTAGTCCAAATATCTTCGATGACGCATTGTGATTATGAAACATCTGTTCGTTATCATTAGCCATCTGTCTGTCTGTCTGTCCGTCTGTTTGTCTCTTACGCTATTGAAAGCTGCTAAACATAGATACAGCCCAAACAAATTTGATATGCACTTTCAACTGACCGAAGGAAGATTTCTAAGTTAAAGGTTTCGAGAAATTCTTTCAAAATGTACCTATTATGGTAAACTGGACCCCACTTAAATTCATCAAAGGTCGAAATTGAAGAGGAAACTTTCTTCCTCTTTAAGGAGTCAAAAGTGAAAGAAGACCTTTTTCGGTCCATCAATTTTTCGTTGTCAGCGTTATTGGCAAAGTAGGTTTGTTATGTGCGTTCACGTATGTAATTGTGCGAGCGTGCGCATATTTTGCGTGTATGTCTGTGTATCTGTCTGTGTGTGAGTATGCGTTGTAAATATAACACTCTGGACATGAATTTGACTTTTTTTTTGTCTTGTTTCTCCTCAGAACTTTATTTATTTATACTAAATGTAGGTAACTCAAGTACATAGATGTATTCATGTTTCCTTGATCACCTTTATATTAGCCCTGTTACTCTGTATATAATCCGAGTATCGATGTTTATCTTGCGTATTAAGTGTACTTTAATCCGATGTTAGGTAATTAATTCGTACCCAAGATCCGGTTGTAGATCCCCGTGATCAACTAAAAATAAGTCACCCCTAGGGTAATAAAAACATTCTGTGGACGCATACGCATACACGCACACATACACAAGCTCACCCACACATGCAAAAACACGCACACGCGTGCACACACATACACAATGGTATGAATACTTTTATTAATGTTTGCATATTAGAAACTGTTTACCAAAACTGTCATCCAAACTGTCGACATGTGTTTCTTCAGTTTTCAAGTTTGGCTGGCTGGCTGGCTGGCTGGCCATGTGCGTAAATATCACAAGCATAAGCCACACAAATGGAGCTAAAGGGCTGAAATGTGAATATTTACTTCCCCTGGTGTTTACGTTTTCCCCTTCCAATTCTTCTAGAGGAGGGTCGATTTGCAATGTAAGTTTTTGCTAAATTTATCACTATTTTCCGGTAGCATTCATGCTTGTTTTTTTTTAATTCAAACTTTTATGTGGTCACTCCCCAGCAAAATGTAAGAGAAGTAACTTCAAATTCATTGATAACCCATGTTTCCAATCTATTTTTTGATCACCCCAACACGTCATGCTGCCAAAAGACATAGATCACGTGATGATTTCTTTTGGGTGATTAACCAGACTTGTTTTATTCATATATTTAGACTTGGCCTTTATATCTTCAGTCATTTTACGGACATTTTGGAGAAAGGAATACAGAATCTAATAATAAAGAAACAGGTCTGGTCAGTTACTCAATAGAAATTGACTAATGTTTTTGGGCAGCATGCTGTGTTGGGGATGATCAATTGCATAAATTAGGAAATCGATAATCGATAAATAACTAACCTTTCCCCCTTTTTTGTGGAGAAGTGATCATTAAAATGTCTTATATTTAAAAAAAAACAAAAAACAAAAATAAGGCATGACACAAACAAAGGATTAATTGAGCCTAAACTTTGCAAATTGAATCCTCCACTAAAAATCTACATTGGATGTATTGGAAAAAGTTTATAAGGAGTAAATATTTAAATTTTCAGCCCTTTAGCTCTATTGGTGTAGCTTGTATTACTGATACATTCATACATAGATAGCTAGCAAGACAAAAACTGAAGAAACCTATTGTTTTCTAATTCTCTTTTTAATCACGAATCCATACCAAAAGGCAACAAGACAAAAGACATCAGTCAAAAGAACAATAGTGTAGTACAGACAACTGCAAGTTATAATCGGATTCGTTAAAAAGGCATCAGTCAAAAAGAGAATATTTTAACGTGCTTTAGTGTTGTCTTTTGTCTTGATGCCTTTTATTTTGATGCCTTTTGACAGGCCATCCTTTTTACCTTCACCTTAATTTTTAAACGTTTGCTGATCTGTAATATTGATTAAAATAAATCTAATAAATATTGAGAAAAAACGAAAAAAATTGAGAAACCTACCTTAACAATTCTAGTGATAGTTTTCAATCAACGGTTCAAAGGAGGTGGAAAGTTTTGCTTTGAGTCGAATTAAAAGTTTTAGAAATAAGATTTCTTTCGATATTCGTATCCTAATGCAACCTTAATTTCGTCTTGTCTTAGTCGCATACAGTGGTTATCGGCGCCAGTTATTAAATTGCTGCACTTTAAGCCACCAAACGAATTCCATTCAGTGACAATATAAGCAAAAACATCTATTTTGATTCAGAGTCAATCAGAGCATTATATCAAGTTATATGATTGAGAAGGACCGAGTTTTAAGCAATCAAAATAGGCATAACTACTTAGGAGAGAAAATAAACAGATTTCATTAAAACTAATAAAATTGGGTTCATGAAAAGGTTTCTTGCAGTTTTTGACACGCATACCGATCAGCTACAGAAGTTGAGCTGCTATGAGCGCATAGTATGAAGGAGGTGTTGTTCTCAAGTTCTACTTCCCCATTCTCGATCAAGCTGAAGACTTCCAAAGAAAAGAATATACAGCCACGGGAGATACCTCTCTAGCTGGTTACGGTACTTGGTATTCCAAGACAGTCACCCATCTAGATACCGACCAGGCCAGGTGTTGCTCAACTTTGGTGTTTACAATGTGATTTGTCCGTAACTTCATAGCATCATTATTCAGTCATCAAAGTATTCCCCCCTGGTTATCTATGGCCTTAAACCAACGTTTAGCAAAATTGTGTATTCCTTGATATAAGAGTGATATGAAAATCTTGAAGTATTTTTGACGGAATCTTCCATTCATTTGTCCGCTCATATAGTATGGTGATTAGCATGCATGTCTCACACACATAGTCCCTAGTTCGCTTCCTGATATGAGCGAAGAGTGGAAAACTCTTAATTAGACCAAATTCCCTTGTGCACTCAAAATTTAATCGGGTACACTCTAAGCTGTGTGATTAGGATTGAAGTATTGTCTCGGTAGACTTGCGTGCTGCCAAGGCGGTGGCCATGAAAATTTTGGAAGATCAAAGTCCTGGTCTCTACTTGACTAGTGTTCACAAGAATCACTAAGCTGACGCTTGCAATAGAAACTGGGACTTTGTCACCGGTCGTAAATACTCGAATGGGAATATAAATTCATTGCATCATTGTTCAGTCATCAAAGTATTTTCTGTGTCTTTCTATAACCTTATGCCAAATTTCAATTAAATTGCCAATTCCCAGGTGAAGAAAAAGTGTTTCACATATTTTGAAATTGTAGAAACTGCTGACTAGAAAAGAAAAAGAGTGCTGCATGAAACAAGTGATAGTCACAAAGTGACAAAGCTGGAGTATACGCTGCATGTAGATGAACTTCGTCACCTAGCTGTAATCGCTTGCTGCGTCACATTTACAGTGCGATTATGAGCGTTGTCGTGCAGCAAAATTACCTCCATCAATTGACTTTCTTGACCAGCAACACGTATTTTTGTATTCAATATGTCATTCAAAGGAGACAATAGCTCATTCTAGCATCGCGTAGTGACAGTTTGTTGAGGTTCCATTCAATTCGTTTCCAAGAATTCCTCTTGAATCTCACTGGACACAGAAAAATTCCCCAATTCAGCATGTGTTGGGATACCTACCTTCAAGTTTTTGTCTGCAACTTATTTAGAACAACGGATACGAATTGACAAGATACACCGTTGGAAGGCTGGCGAAATAATCTTTCCAACAATATTACATAGCATTGATTTTCTGTCCGTGAGGGTCAGATTAGCAGCCATCTTGAAAAAAAGCCGCTGTCTTGGATTTTCTTGAAACTTTTAGTATGGTGTAGTGTAGACTTCATGGAAAATCATTAGACCTGAATTGGACTATAAATGCATTTTCATCGACCGTGACTATCCTGTCAAAAATAATTTTGCTTCTGTTCCAACTAAGAAGGAAAAGATTCATGTTTAAACGCAGACTGATAGTCGTTTCAGGAAACTTACTCTCCTCGCTTCGATGATAGAAAAAGGATTTTTTCCTTTAAGGACAGATCATAAACATTCACACCATTTTCATGGTGAGATTTAAAAGAAAGATATCTTTTAGAATTGTATCTCTTCTATCTATATTCAGCCAGTAGATATTATACACACGCACACGCATATATATATATATATATATATATATATATATATATATATATATATATATATATATATATATATATATATATATATATATATCCTTCGGACATCTCATACTGCAATCTATAGATCTATCTATCTATCTACCTATCCTTTTATTCATATACACACACATATATACAAACACATACACGTATATTGTACGGCATTTTACTACATTCTAACAATATGTTGCGTTGTTCTTTCAAATTCTCCAACTATTAATTGAAAGTTTTTATCATTTATTTTTAAATAACTTTCTTTTCCCCTTAGTGGCTCCAACAGGCTGTGCATATTTTTCTTCCGTTTTGTTCTATTTCAAGAAGCAT
Organism: Thysanoteuthis rhombus; assembly: GCA_963457665.1. Taxonomy (NCBI): domain Eukaryota; kingdom Metazoa; phylum Mollusca; class Cephalopoda; order Oegopsida; family Thysanoteuthidae; genus Thysanoteuthis; species Thysanoteuthis major. Next base: position 48,535,339 of record OY735228.1, read on the forward strand.
GATACCGATTACCATGTTGTATACGCTCCAGCACTTTGATTCATGAATAAATCATTCATACATTAAAGTTCCATTTTAGGAATTTTAATTAAGATAAAGAGTACTCTATATTGTTAATAAATACAAAATACACGCACACGTGCGCATATATATATATATATATATATATATATATATATATATATATATATATATATATATATATATATATATATATGGATAGATAGTTGTAGACATGGATATATGTAATGAATTCACCAGGGAACGTCCCAACAAGGCAGAAACATCAACGTGTTCGAGTAGGAAATTTTAACTTCATCATATTTTAAGCTCTATTCTAAATCGACTTGATGTTTAATATTGAATGTATCGAGTATTTTTTGAAATGAACTCATCCCACATTGGATATTGTATTATATTGTATTTTTTATTTGTAATTATATATATATATATATATATATATATATATATATATATATATATATATATATATATATATATATATATATATATATATATATATATATATGTTCTTTGTTACACTAGCAAGTCTGCAGCCTAAAGACAAAAAAAAGGATTTATTCTGCATAATTTTTTCCTCCTTTCTTCAACTTCTTTTTCAGTACATTCGATATCTATCCATTTATATGTCTATCTTTCATACAGCTCTTTAGCAAGTGTATTCATGAGGTTTCTTGCTGATTATTAATGAATATTTGTATTTGAAACTTTAAAACTTGATCATCATCGAACAATCATGGGTCCATTGTGTAAGTGTGCCAATCTGGCATCAAATTTAGTTGAGCTGCACTGATGTTTCAGGGGAGTGATGGGCCGATTAAATTGTTCTATATAAGCCCCAACACACACACACATATATATATATACTCTCCGATTTTAAATCAAAGTAATAATTATAAAATTACGGGGGAGAGAAGGGTTTAAAAGAATTAAATCCGATAATTCTAATCGGGAGCTCCCTTGTTTTTACATTCTTTGGTAGAGTGGACGTATTTACCAATTTGAACATATATAAATGCTTTCAAGTATTTCATGGTTGAGTGCGTAAGGCTACTAATCTGTAACGGCAGATTTTAATCCCCGATTACAATAAAACTTTTAATCTAATTGTTTTGTATCCCTTAGCTACTTGAATCTGATTATCTGTTTATAAATTCATTGATTAAATCTATTAAAGATCCTAGGCTCCGAACTATTTCAATCTTTAATCAACCGATATTTCCAGATTGCAAATGAACAGCTTACATTCCGACTTTTTCCCTAACAATCCTATCTCTTCTTTCCCTCTTCGATATTGTCAACAGAACGTTCGTGCCGATTCATTCTACTGCCTTCTTTAGGTGTTATATTTGATATCTGCGAGGAAAAGAATCTCTTATCGGTCATTTATCTCCGTTGGTGCATATCATTGAGATATATATATAATATATATATATATATATATATATATATATATATATATATATATATATATATATGTGAGAGAGAGAGAGAGAGAAATCCACATGAAACAACATACAGCCGTTTGCTAATGAGTGAGAGGGGCACAAAATGTTTACATTTATCGGGTATGTCCTTGTAATTATATATATATATATATATATATATATATATATATATATGTATGTATGTATATATATATATATATATATATATATATATATATATATATATATATATATATATACCTGATGCAGGATATATAATGAATCAGCCAAAAAGTTTGGTTGACAACATAGACGATGGTAAGGAAAAAAAAGCTGGAACGTTAATGATTCTCCTCAAAATTACTGACGATGTCAACATGCACTTTCCGATCTTGGAACCCAATAAACAATGCATCTCACGTTTCATCTTACCAAATGCAACTACAAGTTTCCCCATCTATCAAAAAACTAAAGCATTCCTCTAAAACCTTCTGAAGGTGCTAACGGCGTAAAGCGGAGAAGCAATTCTGGACCCAATAAACGGTTATGATGTTATATTAGGCTGAGTTGTATGAATTCGCAGGAGACTAGGGTCTACGGAAGAGAGAGAGAAGACGTAGATGCGTTCAGCCCCTATGACTTTACAAAACAAACATTCCTTTTTGCTTTTAAAGAAAGCGAACTTTCAAAAGTTTCCCACCCTTCTTTTCAAACTCTACACACACATTGAATGTTGAAACTTAGCGTAAACAAAATTTTGGTAAAAATCGCAAAATTCATTTGGTAAAATCATCAGGTAATTCGAAAAGCGCGAGCGAATCAAATATAAAACGTTTTTACCACATCTCCTATTTTCCTTCGAGTACCAATTTAAAGGAAACTGAGGAAACTAGGTGAAACAGTAAGTCAAAGATTCAGTGCTGTTTAGTAGCAACGCCTAGGACTTATAAATGACCCACTTGAAATTATCAATATTATATTCGTCATAAGCATTTATTCACTCTCTCTATATATATTATCTTAGTATCCCAATGAGTCGTTATGAAACTTTGATGTACATTTTCTGTAAAACCCTATCGGTGAAAGTGAAGGTTACAGAAATATCAAGTTATTGGCGCTTTGATGTATCGACCTCATTCCTCAATGAATACCATCTGACTGACATACTTGATACTTAAAATTCCACCAACCTGCCATCTGTACGCTTGGCATATTGCATATTAGACTGCTGAAGTCCACGTCCTAGTTTGAATCGTGGAAGTAAATGTATATACCAATTTTGTTTTTTTTCAGCGTGACAGAAATTTAAAAAAACATTCACTCCTACTCACAAATTGACTGTTATGAAAAAATTGATGGATGAGTTAAAACAGATTTATTGTAGACGTACCATTGACTTGAATTTACAGACCTACAAAAGGACATGAATACGCCTTTTTCTTTCCGTGAATGTTTTACACAACGCTGAATCACACGGAGTTAAATTGAGCGGACACTTCGAACAAGACTTCTTGTCTCCTATGGATATTAATAATAACTCTTTTATATCATTTATTTGTCATCATTTTTATGCGTTCTTATTCTTATTTTTGGAACTAGTTTCATTTTCTCACTTTCTTAGTTCTCATCTTTGGACACACGTACATACACACGCATAAAAAGAGTGAGAGAGACAGAGACATAGAGAGAGAGACAGAGAGGGGAAGGAGAGAGTGCGTTTATATAACTAGTACTGCCATAAATACTGTTACAAATTTGAATTATGTTATTTTCAAAATTTCTCAAATATTTGAGGGTGTCTTGCTCAACTAACTTACGATAAGTAGGATTTTTGTGTATCTTACCATGAAGAGATTCACAAATATGTGGCGGAGATGTACGACGACCGGGTCGTCCTTGGACAGTGAGGACCCCCAGTGCTATCAAAGCTGTGTCAAACAGGTGAAATCCATTGAGAAAGCAGAAAAATCATTGCTAGAGGGATCTCAACCTAAATCACGGTCCTAACAGATCAAAACGATCTCATATTACGTTTCTATCATCGTGCAGATGAGAGGATTTTTGAAGTTGAAAAATGTTTCAATAGTCAAAAGCTATGTTTATAGTACGTATGTTTATATAGACGGAGTCTATGTTTATAGTTCCAAGGAAGTTTCTGAGGTCATTCATAAAGTGCAGCGACGCCGCCATCCTACTTCAGTAATTATGTGGTAGGTTGAGTTGCAAAAAGTGTTGCTCAGCCTCATTTTTGTGGGAACAGAGTCAAAACAACTGCTCATGTGTACGTCAGTTATATTCTACAGGGTCAAGGTGAACATCCTATTGAAACCGTGTTCCATGGAGAGAATCGAACGTTCCAACGGGACTCTGTGCCGGCCCACAAAGCAAGGCTTACTCAACAACGGCTCAGGGATAATGTTGAGGGTTTCATCCGTCTGTGGGTAGGACCTCTGGAAATCCAGATTTCAATTCCCTGAGTTACAAATCGTGGTCAGAGCTGGAGTGATTGCATCTAGGACTATAATTTACTTTCCCTTCAATCAACTCATAACAGTACTAGTTATATATATATATATATATATATATATATATATATATATATATATATATATATATATATATATATATATATATATATATATATACCTTTTTGTCGTTGAAAACACTTGGAACAAAAATCTACTGATGCATTCAGTATGAATAAAAATCAATTAGGAACTTATTGAAAAAAATTCAGCAAAAACACGCGGAGGACTCGTGTAACTCTCGCGATGCAATCTAAACCACGTAACGAGGATAATATGTCAGTAAAACCGCGTTCAAAATGCCGTCATTCCAAACATCAAACGGACAAAACCAGCAGAACAACATGTTTAGTTGATGTTAGTAGCTAATCGAAAACATTGTTTTGGAATCTGTTATTTATCAGTGTTTTTCTGATAATTTTATCATCTTTACAGAATATGAAGAGATGAAAAGAAAAGATAGATATGAAGAGATAACATACGTCCAATCAATACACACACACACACATATATATATATATATATATATATATATACAAAATGGCAATAATTTTCCTTTCAAGCAAGTTTCATTTGACTCAATGGATAGATTTTGTCGATTATGCATCGAGAAAGAGCAGTAGGATCCAATATAAGCTGTTTTATGTTACAGTTGGGATCGCTATCGACGAAAGGGCTTTTTAATTGCAACACAGCATTTGTCTTTTGCGAAATATTTCTTCGGGGCGAAGAATTGCTTAAAAGGGCCAGTACATACACACTCACACAAACACGCACGTATATATATATATATATATATATATATATATATATATATATATATATATATTCCTAGTCAGAAACCACATACACACACACACACACACACACAAACACAATCATATATATATATATATATAATTGCAAGCATCAATGCGTATGTATTCGCCAATGAGTAATTAAGTAATCTTCCACCGTATGTTTGTATTTAGCTGTGGCTCTTCCCAATTACTTAAATTCCGTTTCCTGATCAAGCGTGAAGCACGTGGTAACAAGTTCTGTTACCCTGTGCCTCACGTTTCGTCAGGAAACGATATTTAAGTAAGTTCGAATCCCTTTCCGTTTTTCTTTCTTTCCCTTTCGTTCATCCTAGCGGGTGGCAAACGCTCAAGTGTACACGGACCCACAGGGCGTAATCTTTGACTGATCCTCTCTAAATTCAACCAGGAAACGTATTTTTGATATATCTCGAAGTACTCAGTTGTTTTTTTGTTTTTGTTTTTTCTGAGAATTTCCCCTCTCCAAGTTTTGATTATCGGGATGGCTTCAATTTTCTGAGTAAGTTTATTCTAAATTAATCCCTCAGTTTACGACCATTGGCGTTCAAAGTGGGGCTTTTTTGAAAATTTGAACTTTATAGTAATCACTGACCAACAAAAGGTGATTATTGATCTCTTCTGGGGCTATTTCATCAGTTCAACTTTAATTCAATCCTAATTCAAGCCACGCTAAAGATCTTCTGCAACCATTGAGACACAATTTGGTTGGCACAGACGGCAGCCAAACCCATAATGCGAAGGGAGGTAATCGTGATGCGACACATCGTTTCCGAACAGTAAGAATTGTAGACAATCCCTGGACATCACAACTCACAACATGGATCCCAAGAAATCAAATGCAGAACCGAGGCTGGCAGAATATGAGATGGTGGGACGAACTGGATAGCCTTAGAAAATATTGGCTCCGTGTCGCCCACAATAGAGGGGTCTGGTGTATCCTGGGGAAGGCCCATGTCCGGCAACAGACGATGTTGACGAAGAACCACCTCAAGGAAACGTACGTACCTCAAGATGGACAATATTCGGAATGATAAAGTCAATGTACGGATATTTTTGTAGATAACCCAAAATTTGGTCTCATTTTCAGAATATGATAAGTTGATTCTATTTGATTCTATAGCCAAGTCAACACTTGTATATTCAATATTTTTAGTCCTGAAGTTAGCCGGAAGGGGGATAAATACAGCCGATTTTAGTAATTTTTGTAGCAGTTTTAGCAACAAAAAAAAAAAATCGATTGTCACCCACTTTAGAGCTGATTTTCTTGCTTCCTTTATTAAAATTATATTCTCTAAAAAAAGGAAAGTTTCAGGAAGAAAAGAAGGCCAATGTCAGTCAGAGCAAATTTAGCAACGTCGAAAAATATTTTGTCATAATGAAAGATCCATAAACTGAATTTTAGCCAAAACTTTGACTTGTTGAAACAGTTTTAGTCGGAAGGATCAAATTTGTGTTGACAACACTGCCATAGGGTCTATCTGTGGCTTGACTTTCTTTTCTCTGTTGACTGCTTTTCATTATGACTCTTGAACTGTCTGCGATTATTTTTAGAACGACAATTCATAATTAAACCTTTGGTGACTGAGTGAGATATTTTTAAAGATTAGCTTAAAAAATGTCTATATTCGGATGCGAGTCTGTGGCATCTGATAACGTATTCCAGATAAGAGCAGAACTACTCGAGGAGAAGGGAATCAAAGAAAGAGAAAAAACAACGGAGACGGATCCAGGGTCGGGGATATGCAGTGCCCTCACCCCCACCCCTGAACATGGTCACAGCATACTTCCAGAATTTTTTTTTTTTTTTAATATTTAGATAAAGGAATTAAACAAACAAAATTTATAAATAGAAAAACACAATAACCCAAATAAATCATAAAATGACGTCGAAAATAAAAATATACATTTTGTTTATCCTCTAACATATGTAAGGAATCTTGCGTCTTATTCTTTATAAACTTTTTAATTTACTTTTTCTATTGTGAATTCATTTGATTGTTTTTAGATGTGTTCACACATCTCAATAATATGCTTTTGAGCGGTCGGTCGGTCGATTGGGATAATGTTAATCTATAGAAAGAGGGAGGGAAGATGATGTCATTAAAAGAACATCTACTCTGAATAACTTTTTCTACCAGCTGCAACGATGTCTTAATAGAACACACGGCATCAGCATTTTAGTTTTTGTGAAAAAAAGCCCAAAATATCAAATAAACCCCCAAAATATCCATTTACAAATTTTATTGAAAATAATACCCGAAGAATATTTGTAAGTCACACTTGTATGAGCAATTGAAACACCAAACTTTAAAAAGTTCTCATATTAGTCAGACGGACAATACATTACATGTATGAAAATCAATTGACCCAAAGGAGGACTTGTTGCTCCTCTCTTACCCCGACCCCTACTACAACCACAGAGGCGGTGGATGCAGCATTTGACCTTTGGTTCTTGTTTATAAATGACCTCTTTTTTTTTTCAAAGATTTCTATTGAAAAAAAAATATTTGCAGAATATTTCCATATCACAATATTTTACAAGTATGAAAATCAATTGATTCTAGGAAAGACTACATGCTCTTTATCCTCCTGCTACTACAACCACAGATGGTGGACACATCGTTGAACATTTGAATCTTGTTTATTTCTTTACTCTGCTCATTCGTTAATTTTAGTGCTACAAAAGATACGACTCAAATGCTGGGGTAAAATACTGGATCACATATTACTTCTTCGTTATTTTTCAGTTTTTTTTTTCTTCTCTAATTTTGTTTTATTCTTCACGTATTTAAGGCATAATTTTTTTCTCCTTTTTTTCCCATCAGGACCCGAGCGAGTTCAAAATCCAGGATTCCCTTGGAATGCATATTCAACGTACCTTTTCTTTTCAAATGATTAGATTTCTCTTCCTACTTACATTGGATTCATTGTTACCCATTATCATTGGTAAGCTGAAACACATGTCCCAAATAAAACGAGGATAGGGACTAAGTTCTGTTTTACATTAGCCTGTGTTGCCAACTCAAAAAATATTTTCGCACTGGTTTGACAGTGAAAAGGCGCTAAAAAGCGCTAGATTTTAAAAAATAGCCAAAAATGGCAAAAGAAAATACATAAAAAAGATGCTACAAATCCTCAATAACACGCTAAGAATGGCTAACAAGTTTAAGCAATTTAGCACTTTTTTAGCCACCCAAACAAGAAACCTGTTGAATTTAGCGCAAAAAGCGCTGAATTAACAACACTGACATTAGCATTTAGGCTTTAAAAATTTTTTTTTTGGTAAATCCTTAAAATTTAATATAGGTCCAAAGTACCTAGATCTAGTTCTGAAATGTCTATATCTTATCATGACTTAGTTGTAACGTGGTTTATCATCTTTGACTCTAACATCTGCGTTTGATTGAGGGACACCTATACTAATTCAAGGCCCGCCTACCGAATACAATAACAATAAACTAAGACTCCAGAACAAATTATCAATAATAAAAAGTTGTCCATTTACTTTTTTCAAAACTTTTTTTTTAATGGCCAGATTTTCGGCAAACGTAAATTTTTATCGGCTAAATTTGGAAAAATATATCTGCCAGATCTAACCGAAAAATGGCTAATCCGGCAATCCTGCCCAATCACTTTGTGGCCTTGTCTTTCTTTTTTTCTACAATCGAGCCGGGTTGTAATGTTTGGTGAGAAAGGGCAGCGACGTGGAAAAAAATATCAACACAATTACACGGAAACGGTGAGAGAAAAAGAGCAAAAAGAAGACGAAAAAAAGAAAAGAAGAAATAATCGCCTGATTGAACGAGTCAGCAAAAGGGAGGGGCATACATCAAATGTTTCTATTTCTTTTGTACAAGGTGTCCATAAAGTCTATCTATTTGTGTTTATACGGCGTTATAAAATTGATAGAGAATTTACGGACTATCTTTACTATGCCATCTTTCTTGCGCAACCGACAAGCGATGCGGCAAGCAAACTAATACAACGCGTATGAATACAGAAAATCTGTCATACACACATATAAATCTATTACTATTACTTCTGGCGAAAAATTGTGGAATCAGCATACTTGAAGATTATTCATCAAGCTTCTTTTTTTTTAAACTTCGCAGCAAATAAACAAATCACAGATACGACACTATAGCTAGATAACCTGGCTTAATGAAATATAACTGAAACATATTGAATTGAAATATTTAATTGTTGGCATGATTTTTTTACTGATCAAGTAGAGGAAAGAATAATAGCGTCAATCAATGCTGGGGAGCATTATAGAATCATCACCAAAAAAATCACGGATTATAAGTTCTATCTCGCTCCTATTTGAGCTTTCATGTTGGCCAGTATTTATTGACACAAGGACTTCAATCATGAAAAACAAAACTGGTTATAAAATTTTTGTATCGCTATTGACAGATCAGCTTTTCAAAACGAGGTCTTTTCGTAATCAATTTTGAATTTCCCATCATAAATTATCAATTGGATTGAGATACGTAATGTTTGCTGGTCATGTCATCAAGTTGATATGCTTATGATGGAGAAAAAGTTCAACTCTCTTTGCTGTGTCAAGATATGTTATTATCACGAAAAATGACCTCATCATCACCAAATTGAATTCTATAGCTTTTGACAGATCAGCTTTGCGGGACAGAGCCTTTTCACGATCAATTTAAAATTTCCCATCGGTAATTTTTGATCGGATTGAGATCTGGACTGTTTGCAGGTCATGTCATTGAGTTAATATGCTTTCGCTGAAGAAAAGCTTTAACACTTTTTGCTCAGTGTCAGGATGTGTTATCGAAAAATGACTTCATCATCACCAAATTTATTTTCTATTGATGTAATGAGCAGTGTGCCCAAACTTATGATGTGAACCAGTGCATTGACTGTTTGAATATTTGTTGCCATCTCCCGTGATTTTTTTTTTGTTTTTTGCCTTACATGACACCCCATATCATGAACGAGTGGGAAAATTTGCTTGTTTTCTTCGGGTAGTCATCTTTATGTGTTTCATCAGTAGAGCCTTAGGCGAAAGTTGCAGCAACACCGTCTTGCGCAATGCAGTTCCATGATTCATCATGGTATATCACTTTCGTCCAGTCACCTGCATTCCACTATTGCTTCTCTTGTTTTTCTTCTGCTTAAGTGTTAGAGCCAGTTTTCACTTTGGCTTTTCTCTTTGTAAATTCCATTTCATTCAACCGATTTCTCACGATTCTCTCAAAAACACCGACTGCTGTTTAAGTCCACTTATCTTTCATTCATTTGTGCAATTTTCAAGGCGTATTGGTCTGAGTTTTCTATCCAGATACCTTGACGTCATCCGGCGTCAACCTGTATGTTTTCCTTAACAACCTTCCCATCTTGATCATACTTGCAACAAAGTTCAGACAGTCGGCTGGGAACGACCACAATCTTTTGCCACAATATATGTTAGATTTCATTCTAATCATATTATCATATTTCATGAAGCCAAAATATAAGGGCATCAAGAAAGAATTGTTTCCATCGTATCTGTTATTTGTTTATTTGCTGTAAGGAAAAAAAATGGGGGAACAATTGTGTATGCCAGCTCCATGCATTTTTTAATGAATAGAATAAGACAGCCAATGTTTGTTCGTTTGTTAAGTTGCTGCATGTCCAAGTCTCATAGGCTCTAAAATGGCTACACTCTCGGGGCCGCACATTTGTATATAAGGGTAACTTTACCCCAAGATTAAAATAGAATAGGTGCTGCGTATCATGGAGGATACTACAGGTGAATCTATGTTTGGAATTACCTTTATTGACCTCATTTTTAAGCGTCTGTTTAAAGATTCATTCATTTCAGTGGAAGCATCAATGACCAAAAGGTTAAAATCATGGAAAATGCAATCAGTCTCTCGATCTATCACTGTGTATATATGCAAGTTTGATTGAACTCGATGGACAAGGATTGTTCTTTTAATGTTTTTGGTATTTTGTCTTGCTTTCTCGAGCACTTTCGACTGGTTCTGTTGTCAATATCAAGATCACATTCCCTCTCAGCTGCGTTCTATCAAATTTGTATAAATGAAGGATGGTTGTCCAATTTATATATATATATATATATATATATAAGAGAGAGAGGGGGAGACAGACAGACAGACAGAAAGAGAAATAAAAAGATCGATTTATCATTTTGGAAGCTGTAAAATATTTTGTTTAGATATGTCATCTCATTCAATTATTTCAAAATGACTGTAAACGCAAATAATGTAAGATTTTGAAAGGGCTTTTTGTTTTAAACAGAACCAGATGTTATGGTACTATACGTGATTTTTTTCTGGTGGGGATCATCAGATGTTTAACATATAACTGTTTTGGAGATTTGCAAACAAAAGATACAAATACGATCAAATAAATTCAAATTTGATCAATTGAAATAGGTAGATGTGATGTTATGTTTGGGCTTCAAAATGATCAATGAGATACTCTTCCACCGAAAAGCCCTTGGTCATGTAAGCTGGTGGGTTTCGCAGATCATTATTACTAAGTAGTGAGTTTGATCCTCATCAGGTGCCCAGTAATCGTGGCCTTTGGCCAATGCTAAGCTAAGCTTATAAAATGAATATAGTTTTTTGATTAGCCAGCTGGTTGCTCAGATTATTACTGCTGAGTAGTGAGTTCGATCCTCACTCTGTGCCTCAGTAGTTCGATCCTCATTGGGTACCCCATATTTGTCATCTTGTGACAAAACTGAGCAACTTCTCATAAGTAACTATTTGACTCCATTGAAATACCATCATCACTATTTGGGGATCTAGGAACGCACAAAAATGTTTCCTTAAAATTAATACTACCTGTGTCTTCGTTTTAAGCAATCGAATCGAAGGAAGATTTTGATTTTGGATAGCGGAGAAAACCTGTATTTCAAGCATTTTATTGTTCAGCCTTTTTCTAGGGGCTCTGTATGAAAAAAAAGGCTTACGCCTGGGCTACGACTTCGCATTTACACAAATTATTCACATATAAACGACAGTCATGTCGTATGCCCCTGACCCGTTTTTGTTATTATGCGTAGAAGAGACAGACAGACGGACAGACGGACAAACAGACGGACAGGTGCCTCAGACTGAGCAAAAAGTAAAATGCACTATTCTGGGGGCACTGAGTCACAATTTTCACGTGACATTGGTGCGAGAAAAAAACAGGTCTAGTTAGTCACTCAATAGACACCGTCACGTATTCAAAGTCTTTGCGGTGATGAAGGGGGTAATCAATTAGAAAAACTTCAAAAAGGGGTGATCAATAAATAAATTACTTTGCTTGCCTTTTTTTTTTTTGAGTAGTGACCACTCAGAAAATCTGAATTTTCAATAAAAAAAAACGGGGACAAACAAAGCGATTATTTCAGCACTAGCTTAAAAAAAATATTCAGGGAGGAAATTAAAAAAACCAAAAGAACTTTTTTTCTAGGCATGTATGCTTAATTTTTCAGCTGTTTAGATCCGTAGGTGTGGCTTTTAAGCGTGATACATTCATTAATAGTCAACCAGACCAACTTGAAAACTGAAAGAAACCTCTGTTGTAGTGAAAGTCTAATGGGGGACAATAAATGGAGAATCAGAGCATTGTATCTGGAGGGTAATTATGCGTAATGGGAACGAATTCGCTTGCTGGCCTTTTCTTCGTATTGTTAGGGGAAGGAGATACGTTCACGACGAACGAGACACATTTTTATAGGGTCTGATTCATTTGTGAAAGAAACAGTCTTGGAAAGAAGGTATGCAACTAGAAGAAACCGTAATATACGCATCCATGCGTTGCGATATTATATAAGTAGCGATATGAGTTTGTGCCTGCTTGTACGTGCAAGGGTATGTGTATGTGTGTGTGTGTATGTGTGTGTGTGTGAGTGTGTGCGTGCGTGTGTCCCCGCTGAAGCAAACATAACATAAACAGCATTATATACGGTACCTGTCATAAGTATTTCAACAAACAGCCATTTCACTTCTAATCGTTTGAGAGAACCCGGTGTTATTGCAATCAACAATAACAAGACAAGCATCTAGTCATATTTTATGGTAGAATTAGGTCGTTAATTGGGAAAAATTTTTTTTGCTTCTAATGTCTTGTTCAGAATCGATCAAGAGAAAGGAGAAGGTATTCAAAGTGCTATATGGAAAAGTTGTCAGTCAAAGGAGTCAATTAATTTTGGTCAATGCCCCCCACCCCCTGCTTGCAGGAAATCCATGATGATTCCTACAATTTTAGGAAACCCCATTTTGTGGTTGCTTGCTCAAGTTCTTATGAGCAATATTTATCTGTCTATCTATATATATCAATGACAGAAAAGGGTATATATATATATATATATATATATATATATATATATATATATATATATATATATATATATATATATATATATATATATATGACAGAAAAGTATTGCTCATGAATATCTGAACAAACACTTTTTATTTACTGACAACATTGCTGGGGTCATTATAAACTTTGAGCAGGGGGAAAGGAATCAAAATTAATTGACCAGTTTGGGAACTTTTCCCTATAGCAATGTGAGTTCCTTTTTCTGAACTACTTTATCAATTATGAACGAGATTTAAGAAGAGTACGAACCAAAAGTACCGTTTTTTTTTTCATTTAGCAATTCAATTCTATTGAAAGAAACATTTCAAGGTATTTAACATATAAACCCACAAAACATTGCTGAATGCATACCTTGTTATGTTGATTGCAAAAAATGGTATAATGTACTGCTATTACCTCTCAATACCAAGCGATTAGAATCAAAATGAAAATAAAGATAGAAATAAAAGAGAAGGTATGCTTGGATTGATATTGTGTAATAGTTGTTCAAGTGTTATTATACATGAGTGTTAGCTTGCTGCAAGTATGTATATATATATATATATATATATATATATATATATATATATATATATATATAATATATATATATATATATATATATATATATATATGTATGTATATATATATATGTGTGTGTGTGTGTTTGAGTGTGTATGCGTATGTGTGGGTGTGTGTTGGTGTTAATGTGTACGTGCATGTGTTTTAGGAGCACTTACATTGTAGAGTACTGATCAGCAAGCTTTTTTCAGAATTCATTTGATCTTCACCAGCTTGCACTGAAAATATGGCCTTGTATCCGACTATCTAAGCAAGTGATTTGCAAGCTAGCCCCTAAAACTGTTTGAAATGTAAATTTATGCTAAATTGGTCCTTATACTGAATTGGTCCAAGTTTCTCTTTTTTTTTAAATCCAGACAAGAGGCGGGAAAAGTAATTTATACATTTATCATCCCTTTTTCCAATTTTTTAATTGACCCCTACCCCATACTCACATACACAGAGCATACTACAAGATTCGTGACTAGCCAGACGTATTTGCAGTATTTTTTTAAAGATTATCTCAAACTTTCAAAACGTTGATGTTGCCACGATAACCTCTGCGCGACCCCTACGTTGAGAATCTCTGATGTTGCAAGCTGTTCGATTTTCCAATCACTTCTGCCCACTAAGTTACTAAGAGGTAAGGCATTCAGCTATGTTTATCTCTCTCTTTGTTCTTACAATATCTCCAAAAGTTCTTGATGAACTTGAATGACATTCTGCAGAAGGGTGAGTCACAAGACAATGGATAATTGATCAAATTTGCGGGTGAATCCAGGAGTTTTTTTTTGGGGGGGGGAGTTCTTTTTTTTCCAATTTTTGGGGGGTAGTTCAATTTTTTGGCTTTTCACGTGTAATAACAAAATGATGAAAAAGTATATCCATCTACCGAAATAATCAAGTTTTGAAATGAATCATGTTTCAAAGGGATGTCTCTGATGAATAATTATTACAAGCTTTTATCATAGTCTGAGATCTGTTACTTGATTGTTCAGTTTTAATCACAATAGCTTTGGCAGAGGTGTGTGCTCTCCAAGTACTTTCAAGTTTTCAATAGAACAGACAACTTTCCCATTATATATATATATATATATATATATATATATGTGTGTGTGTGTGTGTGTGTGTGTGTGTGTGTGTGTGTGTGTGTGTGTGTGTGTTTAGCTCAACGAACCTAAGGCGCTGTGTGTGTGTGTGTGTGTGTGTTTAGCTCAACGAACCTAAGGCGCTGACATAGTACTTAGTATAAAAGAAACCTGAATGAATCAAGCTTTGTCCCTTTCAGAAGTTCTGGAAGATATCTAGGGCATGACAATAAAAAAATTGTCCATGGCTCTCAGGCGTGTGAAGAAAGTGTAGCCAAATTCCCATCTGGTCATCTTCTTTCGACTGATTATCTTCCACGTTGTGTTGGATTCAAACCAGTATTCAGACACGATTTGTGAATTTCATGATAAATGGACTGGATTTTGAAAAAAAGGCAAGATGTAGTGAAATCACGCTTGTACATTGCAATGTAAAGTGTGATTATCTTAAAGAAATTTCATTGTTATTTTTTACTTTGAAAACAACGAAACGATTTTTTAATGAACTGAGAATACCTTGAGACAATAAACATGCCAATCTATAAGTGAAAGAAAAAATATCCTTCCAACAAAAAGATTTTTTTTTTTTTAACCTCTTTTTATGCAGAATAATTTCTTGTGGAAGTCATGAGCAAATACATAAATGTACAAAAACAATGTAAGAATATATCTCAATCGAAAAAATATACCTGGATCGACCCTAAAATTTAACAACTAACTTTGTCCATTGCCCACCCGTCCACGAAATTTTATCGTAGTTTTTTGAGAACTTTTGGAGATATTGTATGGACTAATGGGGGACAGATAGAGGGTCAAGAATACTCTTCCTTGGCGGAATTAATGAAGACGCGCTCGTATCATATTCCTATGTGATTTAAAATGTTTACAATCTGCCTATCGAAATGCTGTTTCTGGCACAATTTTCGATCCCCACCCTCGTGCGTCACAGAGCATTGACCTATGGGTGAGAGCACTTCTAATTATATGAAATCTAAACATTTAATCACCAGCAAACAGAAGTTCAATTTGACCCATAATTAGGCGACTAGAACGTGAAATACGACACGAAAGAGCAATGACTAATATTGAAATATAAATTAATTGGTTTCTCTTTGATTATTTAGTGCGGTGTTTCTCACCCCGGGTAAGTTTCTTCCTCCCCTGGGGAGAGGTATATCACATTTGAGGAGGGGGGAGAACTACATGAAGTAAATAGAATTATTTTAATTGCATAATTTCCTTTTGTTCCACTTTGTTTGATTTTGCTACTATCACTTGTTGAACAACCGTAGATATCAAAGTTGGCAGAGGTTTCTATCGGTTTTTGATACGTGTCAGTATTTATACGTTCGTTCGTGTGTTCCATTGTTCCTGGTCATACCGTTTTGCCTGCGGAGTTGGAAATTGGCATCAGCACTCAAATGGGCCCTTTCTAAAAATAATATGTTTTGTTCTATTTTTAGGAAAAGAGCTTTTTCGACCTTTTGGAGACCTTATTTTGATGTGTTTATTGATAAAATTCCCCAGAATCTAGATGTTTCAAGATGATTTTATATTTCATTCCAGATGTTTCCCAGTGATGTCATCAATAGAATTTATTGTGAACATATTTATTCTTTCTTTTTTTTTTTTCAAATGAGTTCAATTTTTTAAAATACGGTTGTTCAGTTATTCACAATACAATACAATTTGGTTTCCTTTTGTTTTGGGGTTTTTTTTTTGTAAGCTGATGCGAAAGTGCGTTTCATGGAACACTGTTACAATTCATATGCATTTTGAAATGAATGCAAATAATGAAATCTATATTTCCTCCCAGAGGCTTAGAAGGGATCGTATATTTTAATTAAAGTCGAAAGGGGCTACGAGTAAAACAAGGTTGAGAGCCACTGATTTAGTGTGAAGTCCATTCGTAGAATCACCAAAACACAGACAGCAATACATGAGCCAATGCAGTAATTCATGGATCCAAACCAGTTCACTTTCATCCACAACTCAACTAAGAAAGTTGTCATCCTCTTATATACAAAGGGTGAGATTTAACTCCCAATTAGAATTAATGGCCTTTACAGAGCCCTAACCTCACGCTATATGACTTCTTCCTGTGGGGAATGGTGTCAAAGAAGGAGGCGAACAGCACCAAACCACAAACTCTGGATCTCCTGGAGGAGTGTATTTGACATTGGCCGGATTCCCTTCTAAGGTATAACAAAGCCATACTAGTATCGGTGGATAACGTTGATACATTTTTTGAATTTCAACACATCAGACAGATTTTATCATTGTATGGTCCAAAGTAAAACAATTTACATTACAATCAACCATTAAGTAATCTATTACCAATTTCCAAAAAGTTTCTTTCCACCTACCCTCTATGTAAACTTTATTTTTCTTTTTTACCAATGTTATAAATGGGAGACAATTTTATGAACCGTTCCCAGCGTGGACTGGACACAACTGACTTCTGGATACAGCATGACAACTGTCTCTATGTGCCACTCTCAATGACTTAGATTTGACTCATCAAATTCAGCAATACTAATGACACTCGCCTGTCGACTATTTATACTGGCTGTTCCCCTGCTGAACGGAACTGGTCTCAAGATTTTTGGAAGCTCCCCCAAAAAGTAAAATGTCTCAACGAAGCCTATTTAAGGAATAGTTATATAACACGGATATATTGATCTACAAACGTCTTAACATTAAAACAAACATCATAATCTTTTGAGCTTCAATTTTGATTTTGATTCGTTAGAAAATGGTAGCTAAATACAAAAATAGATGAGCCTAAAGAGCCGTGTTCTCTCTCTCTCTCTCTCTCTCTCTCTCTCTCTCTCTCTCTCTCTCTCTCTCTGTCTTTCTCGCTCTCTCTCTTATATACAATACTCATGAAGAACTTGAAGAATAATGGCTCAATCTGAATTCGCCGAGACATAAGTATGTCGAGATGACATTCGCTGAGCAAATCCCTAAAAGTGAATCATCTTAAGAGTAAGGCAGAAATTTACGACCGACTCAACCGAGAGGACATTTAGCAGCTTCCCTTGACGTTGATAGAAATATATCAAACATCCGATGACGCTGGCAATATGGAGGATTTGATTTTGCCCCCTTCCGTTACGTTCAAATTGAAATACCCAGTCTGTCATCTCTTCAAATTAGATGAATCTTTCATCTTATTTATAGGCAAGTATAAGTTATCCTCAAATGTAAGATAGAGGGTCCGTCTCTTAACAGACAACGCCCATGGGAGTATATACGGCTGTTGCATGCATCAGCTTGCTGATACATGCAAATTTCAAGTCTGGTCGAGACCAGGACTTTATTCTTACAAGTTTTTTTATGACCATTTCCTTGACAAGATAATACAGAGAAATGCGTCGTAGTGAAGAGTTTTCCTCACTCTTCAGTCATACCGTGAATTGAATCCAGGAACTTCCGTGTTTGAGTCAGAAATGCTTGCCATTACACTATCCGCGTGGATATATATATAATCTTATATCACATTTATTTCTGAAAGAGCATATATTATCCATAATTGCGAGGAGAGCCCTTTTTGCTAGTCATTTTTGAAGATTAGAAACTTATGATGTTGGATAGTTAGTGTCGTAAAATTTATATCTTAGCTGTCGATGATTTTGACAAAGGTCATTAACATTCGAGGACAATTGAACCACTTTTAGTTATTCATGCTGTTTACGCAATATTTTGGCCGATTAATCCCTCGGCCTTCATCAGGCGAAATATGCAATGTCTGTAAGCGTTGCTGTTGAAGTTTGAATTCTTCTGCTTCCTACCGTTTTTACTCTACACTACCAGTAGAAGGGACCAGAAAAAGAGACTATTCGCTTACGGATATTACATACTAAGCATAAAGGATACCAAAAAATTAATTGTACAAATGTTGTATAAATAATATAAACAAGAAGGAATTCGATTATATTCCATCGTTTAGCGTATTTATGGTGCTGATATCAATCAATCCATTGAACTATTTTTCATAAAATTTAATCATAAGAGCTTTTAGGCATTGGTGTCTTAAGGAACCTTGCGAAAAGATACTGAACACAAAAATTTAAATATAATGCCTCTTTATATTTAACTTCATAAGCCTCAGATCTTCCAAATGACTGATCAACAAGTAGAAAATGTTCGAAATCCCTGAATTAATTTCTCAGATATATTCATGTGTAAGTCAAAAATAAAATAAAAATATTATTTCACAATGCTGATAACCAACTCTGTAAACTTATAAGATAGTCCATCACTCGTAAAGGTAATATATATATATATATATATATATATATATATATATATATATATATATATATATATATATATGATGTTTTATCAAAACGACTTTTCATCGAACGACGTTTCATTGGAATGACTTCCATTGAATCGACTTTTTACTGAAACATCTCAGTAGCTACATATCATACTTATGGGAGATTCATTCTCAACCTCACGTGGAGAAATCATAAGGCAGCTTACTATATAAGAGAAAAGATTGGAGTCCAATATATCCTAGGAACAGAAAACCCAGCTGGCAACGGGTTTGACATGTTCCAAGAATGTCAGACATTCTCTGGACATCGATACTCGTAACAGGGATCCCCAGAAATCATAAGCAAAATTGTTGCTGACAGAAAGTTAGATGGCATGACGAGCTAGATAAATTAAGAAAGTTCTAGCTCTGCAATGCCTATGAGAGGGAGGCGTGGCGGATCTTGCGAAAGGTTTATCTCCAACGATGGACGCATCAGCATCATAATCATACAAATTGTGATGTCATACCAGTAATATTTGATTGCTTTCATCGGGGACTAAGTGACTCAAGTCTTATTATTATTCCAGCATCCTCCTCGGTAATCCACTTAATTCTATCAATGCTGGCATCTGAATAGGTTTCAATTCTTCCTTCGAAAATTTCCATAAAATTTTTATAATCAACCAAACACGACAGCAATGATGGGTGAATTAGTCACTTCCATATTTTACAATTTCAGTTCTCTTGAAGATGTCAGATATTTTCTAGTGTAAATTTTCTTTTAATCTTATTCGGTGATCTGCTAAAACAACAGCATCTACAATCCTCAAGACGAAATAAAATGTTCATTTTTATATCCTGTGGTGATCACTGAGTGTGACAGACACCCGAGGGGACCCGGCGATAAAGTAGCTGGAAGTTTGGATGAAAAAAGAACGAAATAATGATGCCAATTTTTGAAAAGATCAGACCAGATTTTGTCTTAAAACAGAGAAAAATAATAAATTTTGCTGCCCCGAGAGACCACAGGATGAAGCTGAAAAAGGGTGAAAAGTTAGATACCTATACCTAACCAAGGTGCTAAAGAAGTTGAAGAACATCGGGGTAACGGTAATACCGATAGTGGTTGGAGCCCTTGGGACAGTCTCCGCGAACCGAGCAAGAAGGCTGGAGGAAGTAGGAAAACCGATTACAACTGAGATTATACACACTACAGCACTACTGAAATCGACCAGAATACCGATGAGTGTCCTGGGGTATTGAAGAGACTCAGTGTTATTCCATCTTCAGAGAAAACGATCAGTTACCTTGAGTGTGACAACTCAAATAAAAATTCCACATATATAATAATTAGCGATGTGCATTTGTCGTCTGTAAAGCTTACGTCGTCTGTGACTTCTGGTGATTTGACTAACTAGACAAAGAATTTCTTTTGAGTTAAACTTGTTGAATTGTAGCCTAACTTAATTTTACCTTTAGATTTGTTTAATATTCTGGAAATATTGAACAAGAAAATGATGCACAATATAATCTTTGTGCCTTTTTATACATTTTATAAGTACAATGCAATTGCAAAATTACAGCCATCATTCTTTGAAGGCAAGGGTCGACTAATAATGATAATGATGATGATGATAATTGCATATAGATATTACATCTCTAATGATCAAACCTGTAAAGCTTTCTAATGCATATATATATATATATATATATATATGGACATATATATGTATAGAGTAGGCAATTCAACGGAGCGTTGCTCTAACCATAGAGCTAAACTGCTGCCGGTAACGAAAAGGCCTAAATAACTGTTTTCGACTCTAAGTTCTCATCTTGATCATTCTCAGTCTATTCTTTTCCTTTTCAACGCGACGGTTATATATATATATATATATATATATATATATATATATATATATATATGTGTGTGTGTGTGTGTGTGTGTGTGTGTGTGTGTGTGTGTGTGTGTATTTGATCAGACAGAATGTTTATAAATTATGTTATATTACAAAGAAACTTTTATTTGAAACGATCTCACGGCATGAAATGGTTAATGTATCACTAGGACTAGACAATGTACTTAGAATAAACAATTAAAGAACCTGTGACCGATAGAGTAGCCTCTTCAACGTAGCGTTGCTCTCACCATTGAGCTAAACAACCGCCGGTAATGCGTAGGTGAATACAAAAATTTGAAAACTAGAGACTGAACCCTATTGGGAACCTGTTCATCGCACAGACAGACAAAAAGTAATACATTTTCCCTTGAAAATATCTTTCTTTCTATTACACAGGCATGTATATGGGCGCACATTTTATGTACATAAGATTGATGATACGAGGCATGTTCATTTTTTTTCAAGTATAGAGATGTGCACGGAGTTAAAGAGCTACACATATACCTCTAGTATATATCATGACAACTGCATGCATTCGAAGGTGTCGGAAGGGAAAGAGTCATCACCGTATATATGATTGCATGTGGAGCTATGCCGCGCGTGTGTACGCTTTTTTTTGTTGTTCTTTGCCCAAGAGAGGAAATGAATTATTTACCTTTATTTGTACCTTCTGTTAAATTGAGCATCTAATGGAATGGCCTATCTCTAAAATGAGTCACACGACAGACGTTCGACTTCCGTTTAAATTATGGACCGGTGGCCCCCGATGTGGTCGCCTGTAAGTGACTCACGTGATCAGGTTCTATATCTGATTGGTGTGTTTTAGGGAGTCTTCTCCCCCGAGTACGTTTCGAGCAGAGGAAGCAAAGGAGATGCTATAATTGATGACGACGGGGGAAAAATGGGGGTAGGGGGATCTTACGCAAAACGCGCACGGGAAAAAAAAGAATATCCATGATGGATTTGTGTACAATATTTCAAGATTATAGACTGCATAGACTATTTAAAAGCTTTTCTTCATTACCTACGTTTCGGGTTGGTTTTGTTTTTATTCTTATGTCCATGTCCAACGTAGATTTATCTCTTTCGACTTCTATAACCCCTTTTGACATTTCTCTTCATTGTATCTCGCCTTCTTCTTCCTCTCTCTCTCTCTCTCTCTCTCTCTCTCTCTCTCTCTCTCTCTCTCTCTCTTACTCCCTTTCTTTCCTCTTCTACTCTTTCAACTTTTGTATCTTTCCCTGTCTACTCACTTTCGTCTTTCTTTTCTTCTCTGCTCTTTCTCGTTGTTGCGCATGGTGATCTCTTCTCTTTCTCTCTCGCTCTGTCCGTCTGTCTGTCTGTCTCTCTCTCTCTCTCTCTCTCTCTCTCTCATTTTCTTCTTCATTTGCACGGCAATTTTGCTCTTTATTTTTTCATTCGCATTACTATTTCTTCCCTCTTCGTCCTTATTACGACTATTCTCTTTTTGTCTCTTTCATTCGTATTTTGAAACCCCCTCTTTCTTTCTTTCATTCTCTCTTTCTTCCTTTTTAATTCTGATTGACACTTCGCTTTTTCCACTTCTTTATTCCTATTGCTACTTTTCTTTCTTTTTCATTCCTACTTCTTCATTTGTGTTACTTCTAATGCTTATACTTCTATTTTTTCCTTTTCCTCCTCCTTCTTTTTTCCTCCTCCGACTTCTTCTACTCGTCTCTTTCTCAAAATTTTTTCTTCATCTTCTTCTTCTTCTTCCCTCCTTCTTCTATAAGATTTCTGCCCGTCATAGATATATCCTCTTCTCCCCCACCTCAGCTCCCCCTTTCCTTCAATATCCTTTCTTCCCTCACACCAACCGTATCTCCATCTACCCCTCCCTACGTCTTCCCTCCCTCCTGGCCATCCTGGATTATGAAAGTATAAATTTCCTAAATCTTTCCATCGATTCTTTTTTTTTCTCTCATATGCTCCCAATATGAATCCATTATTGCAGCTATAACTCATTGTTATGAGGATATGACATTGGACAGTAATTCCCAAAGTGTGCGTCGCGCCTCTTAGGGGCGCCGTGCCTAACTTCCAGGGACGCCGCGGGATTAAAGAATTCAAAGAAATTCTAGGGTATCGTAATTCAATTCGCTGATGTACGGTCACAATGATGGGAAGCGACACCTAAGATTCGAGAAATTGTGTGCTGAACAACAGGCTTACCGATCTGACTAATAATAATTACTATTATTTCGGAACAAATGAACAAATATATACATTTCGATATGAATTTAGATTACACAATTCTTTAATTTTTTTTTTATCCCAAAAAAAAACAAACAAATCACATGACCGTAAATGCATTTGTCAGTGAATTCTGAATTGGCGTTCTGTGAAAAAGTTCATATACTTATACACTAAGAGCGCCGTGGTTTGAAAAGGTTGAGAACTACTGGCGTAGTACACATCTCATCTGAAATTTCTGTACGCTACAATCAACAAATTTTGCAACGATAAGCAAAAATTTGTTCGGGCTAAAATTGTTATTTAATCTTTATGTTGTGTTTCGGAAATTAGGTGAAAAATACATTGTCTATGTCGAGGAATTGATGCAAACATTACAAACAGCATTCTATGACTATCATAGGTATATAATGCCGTCAAAATGGGACAGAATTATTCAAATATTCTGTATTGTACGGAACATCGTATACCAAGATAGTTATATTTCCCAATGTTTTTTTTTTATGTATGAAACTTCTGGAATACCAAACTAATGGTGAGAATGAATAGAAGCTATAAAAATATAGAGATAGACAAAATGTAAATAATGGAAAGTCCGACAGATAGAATGTTTTGCCCTCACTCCAAGATAGATAAATACATTTCTGAGGATGGTCTATGTCCAACGACGGACGTTAAAAGACTGGTGATAATGATGATGATGATGATGATGATGATGATGAGTGTTAATATAGAAAGGATGCGTCCGTTAGCGTGACAGACGACAAATAGATAAATATAATACACAAGGCATATTATTTTAGTTGAACAAGTCCAAAATTTCTGAGGAGTATCACTTTGGGATTATGAGGTCCTCCATCTCAAAAAATCGTTAGTTTTCTATATTTTCATTTGGAACAGCATCACGGTTTGCATGGTGTCTATCTTCCCTTCACCTCTCATCTATTTCAACTAGTTGGTTGGAACTGGTTCAAGTGTTCCTGTAATCATCAGAGTTTAAGTCCCGGCGGAAAACAGGCATGAATCTATCTCCTTCCTTTTCTATAGGTAAAAACTAGGGCAAATTAAGCTTTCTTGCTATGGTTGGCAACTAATACAAGGGACGGACGACTCCGATTTCATAACTACAGGAAGAGGGTTGGGCTCCGACGGGCTATCTCGCCCTTGACATACCCACGATGAAATCATCTGCGGTGCCTCTGAACAAAACTGCACTGAGTTACGGGATACACAATTTAAAGTGCTTTTTGGGAACTCCGAGAATATTGTTCTTCAAGGCGGAAGTGTATTGAGGGGGGGATTGGCTGTTGTGTTTTCGTTGATCCCCCAAAATAGAATCCCCCCTACCCAACTTCTATGCCAGCACGACAAATACAAGTCAGACATGATTTTTCCCAGATGTCGAGTCACGTGACACAGAATTTCCTGATGTATGCTTCACTGATATCGAAATTCTCAACAGTCGCTTTTCCTTCAAGTTTTTTTTTTTTTTTCTTGTTCTGGAACCTGATTCTAATACGGTGCTCTCTCTCTCTCTCTCTCTCTCTCTCTCTCTCTCTCTCTTTCTCTCTCTCTCTCCTTTTATTCTCCCTTTCTCTTTCAATCTGTGAGTGTGGGCGCCTTGCGTATGCTTTCAATTATGTAACAACCCCAGAACTATATATATATATATATATATATATATATATATATATATAAATATATTCTAGGTCAATTGATTCCCAATATCTGTTAATGTAATTTATGTATTTTTTCGGTAGGTTTTATGTTTTACGCAGAATTTGATATTATGGTTTAGTGTGAATATATATATATATATATATATATATATTGGTCAAGTTGTCTAATTGCTTCAATGTAACAATAATTAGGATTACTGTTCAAAGAAAACAACCCTTTTCAGAATTTCAAACAAGAGTGCATGGAATCGAGAAATACTGATGTCATGTGGATGCAAACTTGCTCCAGGATTGACTCTCTGGCTGTACAGAGCTTCACATTTCAAGTCGTACGTTTCTTATATCGCTAAAATCTACGCGTTATGTCCGAAGGCTCTTCTGTGAGTCGACGGTACTTTAGACAGAGATGCTTCTCAGAATTTCTGGTTGAACCGGCCAGATCAGCAATCGTAACAAGACTGAAGTACAAAGCTGAAGTACAAATTATTCTTGACACCATATCTAGAAAAAAACCAATGTCTTCCGTTCGTCTGGCATCAGTTCTGCCTATTTAGGCCATGTTGTCGTATATACAGGAAATCCCCGATTAAAGCCACGAGTGTGTCATCATAAAGTGCCGTGGTAGTCAAATCCACGTCCATCGAAATTAATGAACTAATGAGAATTAATCCCTAGACTAGGAATTTAAGAGAAAATATACCCGTACCTCCCATAAATGAAAAGACGTAGCCTACGCGTATGCCAGAAAAACTGAACTAAAAATATCTTTTGAATAGATCTTTTATCAAAAATATTAGAAAATATATATATTGGCAGAAGATTTGGACATTGTCCGTCAAAAATGACCTTTGGGATCCCGAAAAGTATTTGGAAAAAAAATGGTGCCTAGTGGTGTGCTCCTGCAAATTGTCAAGGCTGAAGCTCCAAAATGAGAACAAGAGCGCTTTGAGATACATACTCACATACAATGATCTAAGAGAGAAGAACCTGTATCCCATTTGACTGGTTAGTCGGGTGGGCCATTTGTGGAGCAACGGTGATTCGATTAAATATGCAAAATAACAAAAGATAATAAAAAGAATCAAGTTTATTTAAAGGAAAACGATTACTGGTGATAGTTTAGCGAGTTCTTTCTTCTCATCTTTTAGAGATTTTAAACATTTTGATGTAGTTTATTCCTTTTATAAAAGAAATCTGGTGAGTCTGTTTTGGAAAAGAACGGAGTACATTTGCTTTTAAATGTATTTTATCGCAAACTACATTATTTCGAATTTGCCTTTAATAATTACGCTAATTGGAATTAGGGAATCAGTTTTCCATACTTGGATAAGAATTGTTAGTACGTTGATCGAAAACACGCTAATCCTATCCACGTTAATCGGGGATTTCTTGTACGCAGTGTGTCCACCAATCAGAACAAGAGCTCGGATCATTCGTATAAATAACAATGGACTATTCAAGATATTGCAGAGACTTATGAAACAGGGTATTGCAGAAGTACTTTGTACCTGGTCTTTGGTTCTCGAAGGAAGCCTGGGAGCCAGAGGGCGAAAAATCAGGTTTCAAAAAAACACTATGTCTAATAGAGAAGGAGGTGCCTTGAAAAAACCCTTGGTTTTGATCAGTGTGGTTTTTGATACAGCACGGTTGGGGTATTGCTGTACAAATTAATGTAACTAAATGTAAACAGAAGGTAAAAAAATATTGAATTATAAGACTGTGAGGTTTCGAACAGAACGGAAAATTAAAGGAATAAAATAATCGCTCTAATCAAGGTATGCCTGTACAGTCACAGTCATAACCTTACATGTTAGTATTTATCTATCTACTTATCTAAAAGCATTCGTTCGAGGGACAACAGTGGGCTTGTCTCACAATAGTCAAATTTCATTATACCTATCTTATCTTTCGATCTATCTCAATCTTTCTCTCTCACGCACACACACATGCACTCTCTCTCTCTCTCTCTATATATATATATATATATAAATATATATATATGTGTGTGTGTGTGTGTGTGTATATATATATAGTCTGAAAGTCTTCACAGCTTCTAACACTACAGATGTAATATAGTTTATCAAAATGTATGACACGTCAATCAAATATTCCCAAATATCTGTTGACGCAATTTATGTCAACTTTTAAAAGGGTTTTATATTTCTCATACAATTAGTTATTATGGCACTATGTGTGAATGTTTTATAATGTAATTGTTTTGGAATTTAAAAACGAAAGTTTTATTAACATTGCTTCCCAGCAGTGTTGATTAAACACAACCTCTCCTCAAGCTAAGATTTCAATATTTAATTTTGTTCAATCATATATCTATATATATATACACACACACACACACACACACACACACATATATATATGTATTAATTAATTAATGCTCCTCTATTCAGGGTTGAGCACTCTTTAAGTGAGGTAACTCATCCATTGTAAGCTTATGCAATGCTCTTCCATAGGAATAGAGCACTCTGGTGGATGAGGAGTTTCTGCGTAAAAATGAATATATGGCTAAAATTCAGCCTTACTGACTACCCAGTTCCGTAGTCCAGAGGTAGGATATCGGACTCCAGGTCCGATGTGAGGGTTTTTATTCTGCCTCACGGTACTGGATGGGTTAAAGTCTATAGCCACACTGAAGTGACAGCTGTCTGTGGATGACACAAGAATATATACATATATATGTATATATATTATAACGCTATATGTAATCGTTCTGTCGAATCATACATCATTCATTAATTGTTTATTCTATCTACATCGTCTATGCTAAATGGTACATTCACTATGTAATAACAAATGATCATTTTGAATGAGAGTTCCTCTATAATACAACACAATTTATGATAATTTATTCCTCACTATTTTAGCCTTGTACCAGACTAGGTGAAAATTGGTAAATATCTATTCTGCCAGGCGTAGAAAATCTTGGAAAGAGTGACGAAGACCATCTGCTAGTGTCTTGAATTTGACCCATACTGCAAATCCCCCCAACTGATCGTATTATCCTTTGTCCACCATGGAATTTCTTGCCGATGCCCATCTCCTTTCCATGTAACAAGCAGGGGGTTGTTTAGAGTTACACAGCAACAGCAGCGAGGAATGATCTCTGAGCTGACCTATTGCAAAAGGTGGATCCATTCGTTTCTCGAAGAGCCACGCTTAGCTGAGGTTAATAAATATGTTTCCATGTCGCTCCGATAGCCATAAGCATGCTTGATTACTTGTAACCATCTGCTCCTGATTTATTTTCACAGGGCAAGAACAAGAATAAATCATTTTGGGATCCATTTTTCCACCTTTGCCCAAATAGAAAGCCGGCTTCATTCAACTCACAGCATGAACAGAGTGTATAATCGACGTTGGAGATATGGTTAAAATGTTCACTGAATAAAGTAAACACTCGTTCTTCCAGAAATAACTTCCGCGGGTGATTCTTTCGCTATAACTGCCCTTCTTTGCTGTTTCTTTTTTCTCCTCCTCCTCCTCTTCCTCATCCTTCTTCTCGTTGTTATTGTTGTTGTTCTTCTTCTTGTCCTTTTTCTTCCTCTTCATCTATTCTCCTCCATCCCTTCTTCTTCTCCTCCACCTCCTCCTAGTCTTTCTTCTTCTTTTTCTTCTTCCTCTTCTCTTTCTTGTCCTTTTTTTTCTCATTCTTCTTTTCTCATCCATCCCCTTCTTCTCCTCCTCCTCCTTGTCTTTTCTTCTTCTTCTTCTTCTTCTTCTTCTTCTTCTTCTTCTTCTTCTTCTTCTTCTTCTTCTTCTTCTTCTTCTCCTTCTTCTTCTTCTTCTTCTTCTTGCAAAAGAGTATATGGGGAGAAAAGGCGTTGCCGTGAATCTGAACCAGGCACGTTATCACTGGCACAAACTACAAAAGTACCCAGGGGACGCGTACCTCTGTCAACGTCATTGTCACTAAAAACTGAATGAAAATAAGTTCATATACAACTAAGATACATGGGAGGTGACAGATAAAATTTCCTGGATCCATCCCAAAAGTTGATAAATTCTTCCTTAGCCAATGGCCCACCCTGTCATTGAAATTCCTGGAGTGCTTTTGGGGGTATTGTGCCGACAAATATGAGTGAATACATTAATGTATTTTCTTAATCGAAAAATATCCTGGATCCGCCCCCAAATGCAACCAATTCCTGCTTATCCCTCAGTCTGTCTTTCCAGATGCGTACATTGAAATTCATGGAGAAATCTTATGGGTATTGTAAAGGGAAAGAGGAAAGGGGAAAGGACTGGGAGTAGAAGGAGAAGATGATAACTACAAAAGGGGCACAGGGGGGATAGGAAGGGGAATAGAACATGGTGAGGAAGAGGGGAGGGAAAGAGTGAGAGTCAGGGACTAGGAGAACATGGGGAGGAGGGAAGAGGAGCAAAGGGAAGAGGCATAGGAAAGAGAAGAAGAGGAGGAGGGAAGAGGGGTAAAGGGAAGAAAACATAGGAAGGAGAACAGAAGGAGGAGGGGTAAAAGGTAGAGACACAGGAATGAGACCAGGGGAGGAGGGGTTGAACATAATGAAGAAGGTGAAATGTAAAAGATTGGATGAGAGAAGAGAATAAGATTATGTTTTAATGACGTTCTTTCGAAACTCCAATTTCTGATTCTATCAAAAACGTATTTATATGGAATGAAGGAGTTTTTAATCTTTCTTATGGGGGTGGTTTTATATCAGGGATCCGTATGATTGATTCTTTTTTGGTAGGGAAGGGACTGCTTCGATGTCATTATGCCAATCATTCTCCCCTAATCCTTCATTTCGCAGACCCCCACATCCATTTGGCTTTTGTGTGTGCTAATTCCTTCGTCTGCAAATCGTTGCCATCGAACTGTAGGGAAGCTCCTTAATACAATTAGAGATCACGTCGTAGGAGGATTCTATCTCTTTTCAGATTGTTGACGGGGTTAATCACTTCACAGAGAATCATCGACGTGATTCTGTCTGACCCTGAGTTTACCCACAGAGGGGGGAACAGTGAGAGGGATCAGTAAAATGGCGAAACGAGGGAGGAAGAGTAGTTTACAAAGAACAAAGAAGTACGGCTTCTTTTCTGTCGGACGTAGTATATAGCATTTTTACACACACACACACACACACACACAATACAACAAATTTATATGTGTGTGAGTATGTATCTTTGAAAATGACAGACAAGGAGCGTCTTTTCATTTTTACTAATGTTTCCAAAAGTTGAGCTCTTTTGACAGCATCTTCAAAAACTTTCAATACCAGGGAAGAGATTCAAAATTACATAGTAAAATATCATAAACAAGATCCAACTCTGCCATATACAATAAGGTAGAATCGAAACTCTAGCTTCATACCCAGAGGCTGATATTTTACCTCTACCCTACGCAGAAGTGGGCGGTCAGTAAGGTTGAATTTAAGTGATTAATTTTTTTACACATAAATCCCCATCCACCAGAGTGCTCTATTCCGAAGTTGAAAGAGCAGTGCATGAGCTTATGATGAACGAGTTACCTAATTTAAAGAGTTCTCAACCCTAATTAAGAGTGCTCAAATTATATATATATATATATATATATATATATATATATATATATATATATATATATATATATATACTGAAAACAGAGACCTATTCCCTTGTAAGAAAAGAATAAATCAGTAAAGAATTCAAAAGATGCCCTTTGTCTGCCATTTTGATGAAAAATTTATTAGAGAAAATATACCGCGACTTATGACACGCTGGTCACTAATTAATCAACTAAAAAGTACCGTTAGTACATAAAAGATTGAGCATGTTATCTTTTGTGCGTGTTTTCGTCGTTGCCTTGAGTTTCTTAAACAACTCAGAATACTTCTTTTTTTTTTTATTACGATTTTCTACTGTAAATTACCAATGTTGCTTCTACAATAGCATTTTAAACCAATCGAATTTCTATCCAAAATAATGAATCAACCTGAAAAAACATTCGCACTTACAATGTGCATAACCACTAACAATTCCTTTGGCCCTCTTCTTGAACAATACCGAGAAACTAACTTAGTCAAAACAACGAAAAGCAAACCTATCACAAAAATAATAAAATGCAATAATACTTTCCTTTTTGTAGTGACGATAAATGGGAACATTTAAAAAATATCCCTTACATTGCAAGGTTGGATTTACATACGATGAATAAAGAGAATTTTTTTAATGACAAATAAGCCCCCACTCTTTCATAGAATTTCGACGAAGCGATGCCATCTGATTTAAATAACAAGGGGAAAAAACATGGATGACTAATTCAAACAATTGCATATACATACATACATATATGTGTGTGTGTGTGTGTGTGTGTGTGTGTGTGTGTGTGTATTTATTTATATA
Organism: Thysanoteuthis rhombus; assembly: GCA_963457665.1. Taxonomy (NCBI): domain Eukaryota; kingdom Metazoa; phylum Mollusca; class Cephalopoda; order Oegopsida; family Thysanoteuthidae; genus Thysanoteuthis; species Thysanoteuthis major. The sequence goes on from OY735228.1 coordinate 48,566,525, forward strand.
CAAAACACGAAGACACACACACTCAACTATTTATATATATATATATATAAATATATATATATATATGTATATATATGTATGTATATATATATATATATATATATATATATATAGAGAGAGAGAGAGAGAGAGAGAGAGGGTATAGATAGATAGAGAGAAGTATAGATAGATAGAGAGAGAAATAGATAGATAGAGAGAGAAATATATATATATAGAGAGAGAAATAGATAGATTGATAGAATATCAGTCTAGAAAGCTTTACAGCTTTAAACACTAAGCACTGATTTTCTTTTCCTTTTGTGTCATTCCAGTCTCTTATTTCCCAATATCTGTCAATGCAATTTATGTAATTTGAATATAAATATACGAAAGAAATAATAGGATAATATCAGATAGTTAAATAATCAAACAGAATTTTAAAAGTCATTTTACGTGCCTCTTATGTGTATAAAAAGGTAAAGGTATAATGAAAAAAAAAACTGAAATACAAAAAATTATTTCTTTCAAGACTGATGAATTCCCAGACCGAAAATCTCATTGATTGGAGGAAAAATATATCATTAGAGTTAAATAGCGACGCAGCACTCGTAAGTAAATTGCATCCTAATATATAAATATACACTCCTATATTAGAATTTATATTTATATAATTTATCTGTATATAACAGAAATAATTCCATCATTTTTGACTGGTACTATGCTGGTAATAAAGTAATTGTTGCCTTTTTTGATACTGATGAATGGTTGTAGCTATTTTCCCTCTGTTCTTCCCAGTAAACTAGAAAATAAAATCATAAGATAAGATTTCGAAATGTCACAAAATGAAAAATATTTCTCAGGAAAATAATTGGTGTTTTGCCTGTTGTTACGGGAAAGAAATGAAACTGGCGGTGACTGTGTTTTAGTAAACAAAGAAAGTTTTAACCATGAAAGTTGGTCAAATATGCATATATTCTTTTTGACACTTTTAGTAAAGAGGATTCATCTGGTAAGCGTTTGGATGCCAAATTTGGTTTCATATATATATATATATATATATATATATATATATATATATATATATATATATATATATAAACATTGCAGACAATGACATCATATGACGGTTTTTTTAAGGAAAGCGGATGATGAAACTACACAGAAAAATGATGATGATAATTACGGCGACCAGTACAAGAGAACTCAGAAATAATTCAAAATTCGGTCATGATAGAGGATTGCCCTAAAACTATTTGTTACTAATTACCGTAAAACTCAGTGTGAAAGCCGGGAAAAGTCTACACAATCACTGTAGCCAAAGGGTTAATGTGAAAGAAAATCTATGGGCCCTGTGCTTCAAATGTCTCATGGTTAATATCACACTGACTGCGCACCTCCAACCAAGTCTAGATTGAGATGGAATCAAAAATGCTGATTTATGTAGAAAACGAGAGGAACAGATGTTTGTAAATGATTTTTTTTATTATTAAATAAGACTAGTTTTTACTTTCATCTTAAATTTAGTTGTCTTTAATACAACATACAGTTCGGGCCATTGAAACAATGGTAATGAATAACAGAAGGATCGGAAATAAAGAGCAAACCTTCATCGAGAATTGAACTCATACCCTCATCGCTCGAATTGCAAATTGTGTAAAAACAACTAAAATTAAGACGGAGGGAAAAACTCGTCAAATCTAATGGATATAATGTGTTACCATATTTTATTCTATAATAATAGTAACAAAAAACTCTGTAAGTTGGACGGGCTGTCTGTTTTCGGATCGCCGATAGAATTGTCTGCATTTTTCTGCAATGAGATTTTGCGCACTCCAATTTATTAATGCTCGTCTTGGTAATTCAATTAAATCTGCGAATGGCGGATAAAAATAAACTGAAAGCGATCGCAAGATTAAAACTTTTTGAAAAAGAAAAGGTCGATTTCTCTCTTTCTTTAATTAAAATGTTAATGAAACGAGAAAGTCACCTTGAAAGTTTTGATCGGGAGTGACTTGAGCGTGATCCGTCGCACCCCGTTAACACAACTACGAGAACTGGAAAGCTATATACTGATTAGGATACTCCTTCGCCACCTGATCTAATAACGAAAGTTTTGAACGTGATCCGTCTCACCCCATCACCACCACTACAAAAACAGGTGAGCTATCTACTGATTAGAATACTCCTCCACCACCTCAACGATGTTGATCACTTAAATAATATACCTGGTCACCATCGTTATGTTATCAAAATTAATTAACAATTGCTAGTGTGTTCGACTTTCATTCTGTTCTGCTAAACTAATTCTTCCTTCGACGGTATAAGCCCAAACAAGATTTTTTGAGTTGAGTAATTATCATTATAGTACAAAGATTTATTTTCGTCTTCGTCGTTAGTAAAAAAAAAAAATAATAGTTCCGACCGTTGTATCCTCCGGCCTTGTTCAGATGTAGTAATCAATAGTCTATTGGGACCCGAATCAGTTGATTTTTCGTAGTTAATTCGTTCGCATGAGTATGTTCGTCTGCCTCTTCTACTGAAACAGAGCATATGACATTTTTATTACATTGCCCGACCCGGGGATTGAAATATGACTGCCAGACAAGTTACTACATGTGCTTAAACAGCGTTTCTATCCACCAGGCGTGTCTTGAATGACAATCTAGTGGTGGAAGCTTGGACATTGACTTAATGTTGCTTGTCTGCCTTTTCAACTGAACAAGAATGTACAACTTCTTGCACTACTGTAACGAGGAGATGGACTATCAGTGTGTTCAGCTTAATGTCCTTTTTTTCCTTACTCAAAGGCTCCCATATATTGAGACGAATTTCCCAGAGCACTCAGCAGTTAATTGAGTACATGTCAAGCCGTGTGATTAGTGGATATATCCCATCGGTGGACTTTTATCTTGCCAGGGGATGGTTAAAGAAACTTATGGGTGTAAAGTCCTAGTCTCGATCAGACTAGCATGGATCAAACATAAAACCGAGGCTTCGTCATCAGCCGTCATGCTCCATTGGGGATTGTCTCTTAAAAGACTGGACACTTTACCTTTTTAATATCAACTTAATCTAATCATTTATCTCAGAACTAACCAACAAACGGACATAGACATTTTTCGTATCTTTATCGCTTTTTTTCAGTCGATTATGTACACAAAAACTTTCCATTGAAGGTTTACCATATGCTTCAAGTTATTCTTTTGGTCATTATCAAGATTAAAATCCTTGATAAATCAGGACGAGAATCGTAAACACAAATACTCGTTTGACTTTTTTAAAAAATCAGTCTGCGTCGTAGCGTTTATTCGGTATGACGAGATAATTCAAGAGATGTTCAACGAGTCAAATTCTTCAATGGGAAAATGTATTGACCAGGTATTGAATATTATCATTTTGTTTGTTTTTTTTTCAATTTCTTTTTTGAGTCGGGTATATTTTCAAAATACATACGTGAAACTGCATACTCGTGTGTACTTACAAACACACAATCATATACATGGAAGCACAGACAATTACACACAAATACATGTGTAAGTGTGCTTGCGTGTGTAAAAGCACTCACATGTGTCTATACATGTGTGTGTGTTTGCGTTTACGTGTGCACACACGTGTGTGTGGTGCAGACATATTTTGAGAGTATACTCAACAAAAACAAGAAATCTTATAGTCTTATGGCTAGGATTGACTTGAGGTCGAACTAAACGACTGTAATTATAAGCTCATAGGTATTAGTTGTACTTTTCCCAAGGGCACAGTAACGGAACACCCATCGGGAATTGAATTCAATATCCATGACTTACAGAACAAGTATACTGTTAACCTTTTCATCAAAGGTACAGATCTTTATGAGCATAACTCTAGACCAGCAATGGTTGTTTGTGATTTCCTTCATCTTAAATGTAGAACCCGAGCCCTAAAATTTATTCAAGACAAAAGCACAATTTTTCAGATTACACCGTGATCGGATTTGATTAAAACAAGAATGAAATGTAGAATTCAAACCCTTTTAACTATATATTAGAATATAGAATTAGTATCACGTTTTATTCTTGTTTTGATTAAATCAAATTAAGTCAAATCAAATTTTGATAAAAATGTAATTCGAAAGTTTGCATTTTGACTACTATGAATTTTGGAGTCCGGATTTCATATTTTACCTTTTCCTTTTAATCAGGATTTTTTCAATTATGAAAAATGTACCCTTATAATAACTACAATCGATCATTGCCTTCTGTTTGTTAATGCATGTACAAGCTCAGTCAACACATCGTAACGTATCCAAGGTTGATATCCCCGGTGAAGTTCGGTTGTCCCTTAAATGAATTGGATCTACCTCTAACTACAATTGATCACTGTGTTCCGCAGGTTATATCCGAAACAAGATTCGTTCTTCACATCGTAAACTATACGGCTGTGATTTTCACAGCGGGGTTCGTCTGTGGTTATTAAAAAAAAAGAACCACGAAGAAAGCTGCAAACAAACAATAGTTCGATTGATAAGAATTTGATTAGCACATGTTTTCACTCTTGTGGGCAATGAACCCCATTGCCATAAAGAAAAAAAAACAGGTCTGGTTAGTCACTCCAAAGAAACCCTCATATGATGAGCATCTTTTGGTAGAGCGCTATGTTGAGGATGATCAAATAAAATTTCGGAAAAATTGTGATAGACGAATAAGTCAGTTCACTCGCTTTTTGTTGGATCATTGAAAAGTCGGAATTTTTAAAAGACAAGCGGGCACAATCTAGGTACCAGTTTTCCATAAACATACTTTGCAAGGAGAACTTCCATTAAAAATCTGTTCAAGGGATAACAAGAACAAAAATATTATTTTATTGTCAATAAAGAGCAGATACTAAAATTTTCACCGCTGTAGCCCCATTGGTACCGCCTGTAAGCAGGTTACATATATAGCCTGTCAGCCAGCTAGCTGGACCAACTGAAAAACTGACAGAAACCTATGTTGACAGTTTAGGTGACAGATTTGGTTGACTGTTTCTTAGAAAAGCGTACAAAAATTTATATATGTCGTAAAATGCCCGCACAAAGGAGACTTTATGTAGTCCCTCCTCGTGTTCAAATCAGTTCCGCTTGTTGGGTCTGCTTGCCTATTTCATTGTAACAGGCTGATCCCTGGTCTCGTATATCTTCATTGTTTACATACACCTACGGTTTGGGGGGGGGGGAGTTATATGCATTCATCCGTTTCTACCCGTCTGGTTGACCCCGCGATATTTCCAAAAGTTCTCGTCGAACCTAAATGAAAGTGGAAGGATGGGTAATGAACTACAGCAGAAGTCTTTGAATTTGGGGAGATCTCATCAATTTTGTTCGGTTACCTCCCCTGTATCACGACTGTTTTATGACTGATTTTCGTTCAGTTTTTAGAGACAATGTCTTTGATAGATGTATGCACTATTGGAGTGGCTTCTAGTTGGAAACATAACCGTCAACAAAACTCACAAAAAGTTTCTTCAGTTTTCAAGTTGGTCCGGTTGGCTTGATGGGTATCACACGCACTGGCTGTACCAAGGAAGATGGTTGAAAATTCAAATATTTACTCTCTATTATTTTTTATTTTTTTTTTTTTGTAAATTGCCTCTTGAGAAGGTTTTTAATGGGGTTTCAACTTACGATGTTGATCGATGCTAAATTAACCCCTTAGTTTTGTCTATTTTTTTAGAAAATTTGAATTTTTTCCAGTGATTGTTGGCCAACAAAAAGCAAGAGAAGTAACATATCTATTAAACACCCATTTCTAGTTTTAATTGATCCTCCCAACATGGCATGTTACTAAACCTGACCTGTTCTACCTGGAATCTTGTATTGTTGTTTGCTAAATGTATTTTTTTTCGTTTGCTTATCTATGATACGAGTGTGGGTGTATTTGCTTGTATCACCTTACATTAATTCATGAACATGGCAAAATTTTGTACCTTTGATATAATAGAAATATGATCAGATTGTCCAATAGATAAATACAGCTATAGATATATCGATAGGAATATATATATATACATATATATATATATATATATATATATATATATATATATATATATATATATATATATATATATATTGCATACGCTTAGTTATCTATCTTAGTGTCCTCTGTCAAGCTTGACAATGAAGGTGATAGATTTTGTTACCTTTACCTAGTCATGTTCGGCTGTAATTATGATAAAGTGTTTTGTCTTTGTATTGGTAAATGAAAAAAGTTATGGACTCTCAGCGGAAACCAAGACTCTTTCGTTTCCCATCGAATACTGAACACTCTAAATAGAGCCATGCTGTAAAATCTTAGATTTAAAAGGAAACAAAGAAAAAAATAAACTTCATAACCGTAAGATCTACATTATGCTTTGATTTTGACGGGATTCTGGGATCAGAGTTTTCAATGATCTTAGATCAGCCTCATTATCAGGTTAAGACTTTTTTTTTTAGGATGGAAGATCACTTCAACCATGTCGAGCCTCTGCCAAAGAGGAAAAAACTCCAGCATAAAATTTAGTAACCAAGGGATCTTATTAACCTCGTGCCATTTTGCTGGGTCACGGAAAGTGAATCCCGGATTCAAAGAGTGTGGTCAGTATTGCTCATCTTAAAGCATCATAGCGCAGACATTTCCAGTCACACACACACACACACACACACACACACACATATATATATATATATATATATATATATATATATTACAAACTATTATCCAAAACTGTCAATTTTTTGTTGGGGGCTCAGTTTACAATGTAAGTTTATGCTAAACTAGTCCCTTGTTTGTGGGAACTTGTTCTCTGAAGATTCAGGCTTTTAGTGATTACTGCCCAGTTAAAAGCGAGACGATTAACTTATTTACTGATCACCGCTTCTTAATATATTCTATTTGATCATCCCCAATATGCAGCTAAAAGACGTTGGCCTTGTAACAGTTTCTATTCAGTGACTAACCATAAATATGTGAGAGATAAATCACTCGATACCTGTTTCTCTGAACCATTTATCAACACTTGTTGATTAATTATTAGTTTTCATCTGATTTCTCTTAGAATTACCGTTTGGAATAAGTATTTGAAATTTACAGAAATACATTTTATTACTTGGATTTTGTTCATTATATTATCACGAGAATGTCATAATTATTCTCAAATTACCACACGTTTTCAATATAGTTTGAATTTTTTTTTTTTTTTTTTTGTCATTCGCATGACATAATTCTCAAATTCTTGCGGTTAGATTTTAACACTTATGGACGATAAAGTTGATCTTATAATGTGCTAATTTCTAATTCAGAATTATATTTATCATTTTTTATATATTAGATAAATAAAAGTCAAGTCTATATTATGATTTGATAAAATTTTACAATAAAAACTGAACATTTTTGTACGATAAATTCAATAAAGTATTCAAATATTGCTTGAACAAATATCATTACCAGTATTTAATATTGGTGTGATACTAATATTAGTAAAACTATAAAGGTGAAATTATTCACTTTTATAACTTCACTGATATATCATATAAAATATAAATTTTGAATACTTGAAAATTCAACTGCTTTACTTAGTGGATATTTCTTATCAAAATCATTTTTAAAGAAAGTATTATTTTACACAAACACATATATATGCATGTGTGTGTGTGTGTGTGTGTTATTAAGAAATGGATATATGATTCGACAGAATGATTATAAATTGCGTTATATTTTATAAAAAATTATTGTTTTTGAAATGATCACCTGTTTTTACACGGTGAATGTACCATTCTGCCTAGACAACGTAAATAGAATGAATAATTAAAGAAAATCGGCTGCTGGAGGAATTGTGCTTGTGACCGATATGGCAGCTGTGGGGGAGATAAATCACTATATATATATATATATATATATATATATATATATATATATATATATATATATATATATATATCAAGGATGCCAAGCACACGTGTCTAAAGTGATAGAAGGGAGGTGACTGAGGAATCTGGTCGTGGAAGGTAAGGAAAAGGAAATATGATGGTTAGTGGTGAGAAGTAAGAAGGAATAGGATTAAGAAAGACATATAACTAAATTAGGCAAAATGAATAATTGAGGGAAGACCAAACGGAGAGACACACAAGACGAGTTCGGAGCCGAGCAAAATGAATTAAAGGATTAGATAAGCTAATGAAAAGACTTTATGCAGGATGTCCACCGACTAGATTATGAAGTGGGTGATCGAAATGTAGATAAAATGAGCAGGCTAGGCTCTAGGTTTCCAGAATAGAAAGAAGGAAAAGGAAGTAAGAAAGGAAGAAATCGAGTGAAAGGGAATGAGAGACAGAAAAGAAAAAGCAAAGAAAGAAACCAAACAAAAAAAATTAAGTGAGAAAGAATGTAAGATACAACAGCTCTGGTTAGTCATTCTGTAGAAATCGTCATGTTACTAACGTCTTTTGGCATCACACCATCTTGGAGGTGATCAATTGAACAAATTCGAAAGAGAAGGGGGTCAATGAATGATTTACTTCGTTCGTATTTTGTTGATTTGTGATGAATAAAAAGTGCTGTTTTTTTTTAAGTGGACGCAGACAATGTAGCATAAATTTAGATTAGAAATTGAATCCTCCTCTACTTAAACCTTATTGAAGGAATTTCCAATAAGCGTAGAACCGTTTTCTTCCCAGACATAGCAAGGAGTAACTGTTGAAATTGTCATCTCTCTAGCTCCATTGGCACGAACTCTACGCATGATACGAACCCAGCTAGCCAAACTAAATTGAAAACTGAAAGAAACCTACGTGGACAGTTTCCAAAATGTTATCATTCATTCGCTTTTGCAATGATAACAATTCACAAAATGTTACAACTAACAATATTGCCAGCCAGACCTACATAAACACTGATGAAACCTCTGTTTAGAGTTTTGGTTGACGGTTTTTAAAACGTCATTTATTCGCTTGCACGGAGATTTATGAAATGTTACAACTAACAGTACTGCCAGCCAGGTCCACTTAAAAACTGAAGAAACTTATGCTGACAATTTAGCTTGATGTTTTCTAGTAAAGGAAGCGGAAAGTAATGAACGGAAAAAAGAGGATTAAAAATACGAAATTAACGAAGGAAAGAAATTTTTAAAAATTAGATAAAAGGAAGAAAGAAAAATGCGAATGGAAACGTCTCGAATGAAAGGAAGACAAAATAATTGGAAAAACGCAAATATTGTGAGAAAAATCGAACAAAAGAATTTTTCAAAAGAGAGAAGCCGATGAAATTACATAGAAATGAAAAAAAAATTCAATTTGAAAAATGAGTCAACCCAAGCATTTCAAAGGGTATTATGAATTGCAACCTCCCATATATGCTGTGTTGGGGGTGATCAATTAAAAAGTTGGAAGAAGGGGTAATCAATTAATAAATTCTGTCTCATGTCGTTTGTTGGAATGTGATCTCTAGAAAAAGTTAGAATTAAAAGAAAAAAAATGAACAGACACAAACTAGTGACCAATTCAGCATAAACCCACATTGCATATTGAACCCCCTATTAGAAACATTTTGATGGGGAATTTTCAGAGGAAAAAACCGTATTCTCTACTTATTGAGAAGAGTGAGTGAGTGAGTGTGCGTGTCTGTGTGTGTGTGTGTAAATCTTCAAGTTTTTTTCAATGAATGATAAAGGCTGTGTGAAGTATAGATCGATAGATAGATATTAATCTCAGAACACATGAATAACCAAAACCCAGCACCAGGGATTAAACTGATATCTTGTGGGTAGCGATAGTTAATAGACAAAAGGAATGGAAGAAATATTGAACAAAAATTTCGGTGAAGGAGCGCTAATCGCAAATCCACAACGCCTGGAAAATCGTGCAAATCCTTCAAATCGAGAAAACGAACGCCAGAACTGATCTGGTCTCACGCCATGTGAGAAGAATGGTGGACTAACAAACTTTTTTCTTTCCTCATTCATTCAAAATCGGAGTTAATGGATCAATCCCCGGCAACGATTCACCAGAATCTAATTTCTCTTTTCTTCTGAAAGGCTTTTCACACACACACACACACACACACGCACACACAAAGAAGAGAACAAATATCATGATGACAAAGAAAGAAGGATGAAAGAGCGAGGAAGAAAGTGAGGCATAGTTAAAAAGGGGCGAATAATGAGATGTGAAAGAAAGAAACTACGAGGGAAACCAGCGTAATGGAGAACCCGAATCGATTTGGTCTCACGCCAGGTAAGAAGAATACAGAGGAAAAAAAACAAACATTTCTCTCTATTCGTTTAAAATCGACGTTCATGGATCAATCCGAGGTAAAGATTCTCCATAATCTAATTTTTTATTCTATTCTGGAGGGCTTTCCATCTTAGATGGAAAACGGATGAACTTATTCCGTGCAAGACTCTCTGCTCCCTTTTGTATCCCACCTGTCACCGATTTGTAGACCCAATCAGCAGCTATTCAGCTCGTCAGAATGAAAGCCTGTCTTTTCAAAAAGGTCAATTCACTTAATATTTTCTAAGACCAACTGCTGACATCGTTCAATGTCATGTAAATATCACGGTCAGAAAAACCCAGGAGGCACATACGTACACGCAAACACACGCATGTCCGTTGCTGTTCATTATGAATAAACATATCTACAGTTGGAACTATCTATCTATCTATCTATCTATCCGCCCTCTCTCTCTTTCTATATCTCACATTCTGTCTTTCTGTGTGTGTCTCTCTCCCACTCTCTGTAAATATATTTATGTTCATATCTATCTATCCATCTCGGTTTATCTATCTCAATCTGTTAATCTCTCTCTCTCTCTCTCTCTCTCTCTCTATATATATATATATATATATATATATATATATATATATATCATAATGAGTTTGACTGAAGCGTCAGAAGGGAGAGAACGAGTAAAGAAGACCGAAAATACATCAATCAAGATGAAAAATATGTGGAAAAAGAGGATAAAGTACGTTGAATGTTGAAAATAAAAAAAAATCAATCTAATGAAAAGATTCAGGAATAATGATTAGAAACATATATAAACTGACTCATACCAATACACCAATTTTTAGTATATATATAAATATATATATGTATATATATATGCGAAGATACATATATATACTTATATATGTGTGTGTGTGTGTGAGAGGATATATATATATATATATATTAGTATGATTACAAATTGCGTTATATTATAGAGAAATTCTTATTCGAAATGATCTTAACTCATTACATGGCTAATGTCACTTGGCTGAGATTATGTTCAATCTCTATAGCAGCCCTATATTCTTTAATTATTAATTCTATTAACGTTGTCTCGGCCAAGTGATACATTAACCGTGTAATGACAGGATATTCATTTAAAGAATAATTTCTATTTTACATAATGCAATGTATTATCCTCATGTCGGATCATATATCAATTTCTTGATACATACACAAATATGTACACACATATGTATGTAAGTATATATATATATATATATATATATATATATATATATATATATATATATATATATATATATATATATATATATATAATGTTTGTGTGTATGTGTGTGTTTGTGTGTGATGAATATTTGGGTTGGATATCCGACAATATCACTGAATAGACAATACAGAGAATAGAAGTATTTAAATATAGTTTATCATACCAACATTTATGCCTTTGGCTTGGTCGAAAAAGTTTAAATGAAACAATATTGAAATGTTCGACTTTTTAAGTAAATAATGTCACGTGACATGACACAGCATGGGAAGAAAACGCCAAGTATTTCTAATTACGAAGAAACCAAAATATGAAAAATGTTTCCATTTATCCGAAAAAGGACATGAAGAATGATTAAACAGGATTTTGTTTTTGTACTGTTAAGTGGTCAATTACCATGTGACCCATCAACTGACCAAAGGCGACACATGTTAGTACAATAAACTTGATCAAAATAATACTTTTGTCAACATAACATATATATATATGTATATATATATATATATATATATATATATATATATATATATATATGAAGCAAGAGAGGAAAATGAAAAGCGAATGAATTAAAAAGGTCCATGGGTCAATTGCCAAGCCTGGAGAGGGCTGCGTCCAGGGTTAGAAAAACTTTCAATGAATAGTTGTGAGTTCTCTAATTGATTTAGTGTTTTCGCGCCAAATCTTATTAGTGAGATTGCTGACGGCCATTACAATTTGTTTTGGCGCGAAACTTGTTGTTGTGATCGAGACGTTCCTCTTCCGATTGTCAATATGTCTGTGAGTCAGGGAGAAGCCCAAACACAAGGCCCTTTCATGAAAAGAGGATTGACAACAAAAACGGAGCCTCTTAAGGAAGGGTCTTGTCAGATATCTTAAATCATTCAATAGATTGGAGAATACTTACGAACGTTAGGCAAATACGTTCACAAAAAAACACACACACACACACACTCACACATATATACGTTCATATTGAAAGAGAACGTGAATCTCAGTGAGAAAATGTACGTGTAGATATAGGAATACGTTGAATAGAGCGGTTTCGATTGGTGCGTGTTTTTATGTTGTACGGTTGTGGCATCGCTATACAAATTAATCCAAGTATAAGATGGATAAACAAACACGCTGAATTATAATAAGATCTTTAGCAGTGCAGTTTTGGACAGTACGGAAAATTATGTAGCGATCTATCCGTACTGATCAAGGCATACCTGTATATTCATCTTAGTTCTCTCTTATTCTTTTTCATATCCTGTTTCTTTCCTTCTATTTTTCATTTGTTTCTTTGTTTTTCCCCCTATCTTTCTCTCTCTCTCTCTGTCTTCCCTATCTCCTCTTTCCTTTCTACTTCTCTTTCTCATTCTTGCTTTCTCATCTCCCCTCTCTCTTCTAGTACTGTCCACCTCTCTTTTTGTTTCCCGTCCTTCTCTTCATCTCCTTTTTATTCCATTCCCCTCCATTCATTTTAAGAAACCATCAACCAAAACTGTCAACATCAATAGAATCAACATCGATATAGGTTTCTTCCGGTTTCTAAGTTGGTTTGGCTGGCTATGTATGTGACACGCAGACAGGCCTAACCAATGGAGATAAGGAGCTAAAAATCTATTCCTTATTATACTTTGAAAAACTTTTGTTCTTTCTACCACCCTCTCGCTTTTTAGTGGGTTGGGTGGTCAATTTACAATCTTGGTTTATGCTAAATTGATCTCTTCGTTTGTATTTGGCAGTGTTAACTCTCATTGTTTTAAAAATTCGAACTGGAGAAGCAAATCATTCATTGATCACCCTGTTTATCAATTTTCTAATTGATGAACCCTAAAACTGTATGCTGCCAAAAGATATTGATCAAATGACGGTTTCTTTGAGTGATCAACCAGATCTGTTAGAAAACGTTAACAAAACTGTCAAATATGATTTCTTCCGTTTTTAAGCTCATCTGGCTGGCTATATGTATGGCTATGTATGTATTTCAGGGACAGGCTTCATCGATGTAGATAGAGGGCTGAAAATGTTAACAATTACTCCTTATTACGTTTGATGAAGGGCTCTCAGAATTACCCCCCCCACACACACATACTAAAAAAAGGTTCTACATCGGGTTCGATTTGTAATGTAAGCTTATGCTAAATTTGTTAATTGTTTGTGCCTGTATGTTTCTTTTTTTTTAAATTTGAACTTTTTAAAAAGGCAAGAGATGCAACTTATTATTCGCCCAACCTTTTTAATTGATCACCCTTAACACGGTATACTGCAGAAAGACGTTGGTCACGTGATGGTTTCTATTAAGTGACCAACCAGATCTGTTATTTACCTTTTCATTTTCTTTCTCTGTGATTCAATTTATCACCCCGACTTCATCAACGGTCAATTTTCCAATTCATTTGTACCCAGAGATTATGTCTAACCTTTTTCCCCTTTCTCCACCTCTCTTTTTCATTTCCCCCTCTCTCTCTTTCTCAATCCCTTTTTTTCACGCACCCTCATCCTCTCCCTCTCTCTCTGTTCGATCTTCTTCCTCCTTCAATTGCTGCTATTCTTCTCTCTTTATTTCTCTCACCCTCTTTATTTCTATATTCCTCTTTATCCTCCTTAATTATTTTCCTCTTCATTTTCTCACCCTCTCCTTCCATTTCGCCTCCTTTACTTCTCCCTTTGTTCTCTTTTTTCTTTCCCCCTAATTCATTCATCTCCTCCCTCAGATTTCTTTCCCCTTCGCCATTCTTCGAACTTCATTTAATTAACACCAAGTCACCACATCAATAAGTAATCCAAACCAAAACATTTAACAAATAAACTTTCCCGCCGATTTGGCAAAGGGCCAAAGTTTTTTTCTCTTTATGACAACCGCGAAAAGTAACAAATGACGAACAATTCACAAAACTCTTTCACTGTTGGCAAACAAACAAAGTTGCAACGAACCAGAAGAGCCGTTGTAACTCATATCACAATAAATTATCTCTAGCCTTCCCCGACCCCTACTGTACTGGAGGCAAGGAGAGGCCGAACGGTTAACGTCACAGAGATTAGAATCGATGGGCAGATAGTTTGTGTTCATCATCATTATGATCATCAGCCTTCTAACGTTCATCGTTGGGCATAGACTTTCCCAAGAACAACTGGACGTCTCGATCGTGGGCGTTGCAACGCCAATATCTCCTTTTCTAAATCTGCACGCCATCTTAATTTTTGTCGTCCACAACTTCGGATATGATCTCTGGGGATTCACATTTTGAGTCGTGATATCCAGTGGTTGTCTGACATCCAAGTAACATGGCCAGCCCGTTGCCATTTGCTTTTTCGAATGAATTCAGATATCTTCAACTCCTGTTTTTCCTCTTATATATTGTGCTGTCTTGTGTTTTCTCTATGTTAAATACGATCCTTTCTTGAATACGTTCACTTAACTGCAATAATACCCTTGAGAAAGGCACGAATTCATTCCTCTCTACCCACTCCCTAGATGAGTGAACAGTAGGGTTGACTGGACTATAGCTGTAGTTTGCAACCAGTGTTGGAGACAATCAACTCTGATCCCAAATCAAAGAGATAGGCTCCGTGAGGTTATCTTGATCCACCCATGATCGAATAATCCCTAATCTTAAAACGACACCACGCTGGATTACAACATTGAAAGAAACACCCCACTGTACATAGCTATCAGTCAGAGCTCAATGATGCTCAAGAGGTGGGCATATGACGAGTGATATTGAGGTACTCATGTTAGATTTACCCCAGGGTTGATCAGATTCCTCTAAGAATTCCAAGGTAGAATTTTAGATGCCAACTTGGATGATTTTATAAGTCTACGCTTGATTGGAGAAATTGCCAAAAGCCATTCTTCACATTGATATAAAAAAAATACTACGTCTTCGAGAAAGGAAGTAAATGTTTTGGGTTTTTTTTTTAAGAATATGAAAGAAATAAAAAAGGGCAAACAAAGTGGAAAAGGAAGAATGACAAGGACAGATTGAATGAATAAATAAAGAGAAGGAGACTGTGAAGGAAAGGGGAAAGTACGAATAAAGGATTGGAAGAGATAGATAGAAGGAAAGAAAGAAATAATTCATTTTCTACAAAAATGAATGAGAAAAATTACTAAGCAACAAAGGAAGAAACGAGAAGGATACACAATAAAGACGAAAACTAAGAGATATATTCAGATTGAGTAATACTCTATACTGCCTGTCACGATCTTCAACCGTTACGTTACGATTGCTTATAGGGTCAGAATCCGACAAATCACAACTGAACAAGAAACTAGAGAGAGAGACAGACAGATAGACAAGCAGAATAATAGAGACAGAGAGAATTTTTAAGCACGAACAAAGCATACAAAAGAGGTGGGGCTGTTAGGACTGTTTTGTTAAACGGATTTTCTTTGATTATTTTCACAACACACAAGAAAAACATTTTGACTTGAAGTGATTCGTAACAGTCACAAACAGATTAAAATTGTCAGGTGTTGTTTATGCTTACCCATTGGCCAATGAAATGAGATTTAAAAAACATGAGAAATGAGACAAGAGAAAGACTAAATGGGGCTTTTTTCAAAAATCAGACTTTTTCGTCAGCCTCCACTAAGAGCTAACATCTATTTTTTATAAGTACGAAAGACTAACATAAGGGGAGGTCTAGTTAGTCATTCAGTAGAAACCGACATACAATCAACGTCTTTTGGCAGCATGCCGCATGGGGGTAATCAATTGTAAGAGGAGATAATCAATGTACAAGTTACTTTCTCCCCTTTTGTTGAGCAGTGGTCACTGAAGTTAGATTAAAACAAAAACGAAAATACCAAGCTGTCAAGCTAATATGCCAAGTTAGCATAAACTTAACACACTTAGCCACCCTTCTGAATACGAATTTGAGACGAATTTAAAAAAACAAAAAACAAAAAAAAAAACAACAAAAACAAAAATCGTTTTTCTACATATAATAAGGAGTAAATGTTAGAATCCTCTAATCGTAATTGGGTAATATATTCAGACATGCGTACACTGACAGCCTAACCAAATTGAAAACTGATATAACCCTATGTTTACTGTTTGGGTGACAGTTTTGGTTGACGGCTTCTAATTGAATGGCAGTTTTTTTCTTTCTCAACGACTAGAAACTCAATTCGTAGTCTGGGGTCGAATTTTAACAGCAATTTGATCTTGAATATTCAAAACATTTCATTTTTTTCTCCCTTGTCTTGTATATCTGTTTAGATGCGTTTCAGTCAAGTCATGTTGTCAGATTTTTTGCAGATTTGCCCGAAGAAGATGTAATGCGGTCATAAGAGTCAAAAGTGAGGACTCAAATGAAAAAAGAATACAGAACTTGGATAAATGACATATTTGTCAAGAATTAGTAATACTTGTCACGGCGTTCTTGTCATAATGTAGCGGTTGTGGACTGGAGGCCTTGTATGCTAGTCAAAAGGACATGAGGCCATGCTTGAGTAGTAGAAGATAACTGATAATTCATGAAGGCTAAAAAAAAACTTGTCTAATTTCTATCTTATCGATGGCATCAGATAGCAATGTCACGTAAGAATGATCCCTCAGTATTTGAATGACAAAGTTAGTCATTTAATAGTCGAGCAGTTAAGATAATTTCACGTAGCCCTTTTCTTTAGCTTTCATTTAGACTCCCTTAATTATGTCTTTCGTTCTTTTTTTAACCGTTACGAAAGTCGATGGTTCTCTGAATGCCAAAAGGTTTTTCGTTCAGACCAAATTTGAATCAGTTGATAATGTTGATAGGAAAGGGAGAGAAGAGAGAGTTTGCGAAGAAAGAGAAAAAAATAGGAAGTACATGAAGAAATAAAGAAAGCAGACTTTACACTGCTATATATATATATATATATATATATATATATATATATATATATATATATATATATATATATATATATATATATATATATATATTAATTTTGTACCAGGACGATATTTTTCATTTTGTTTTTTATGCACTGATCATCTATTGGGAACAATTTTTTTTTTTTCAGAAACAAATATTGGCGAATATTGGCAAAGGCTGTCAAAAATATGTAAAAGATATCGCAGGTTTTTATCACAGTCTGTTTGGAACCATCACCAAAACTGTCAACATAGGTTTCTTCAGTTTTCAAGATTGTCCGGCTGGTGGCTGGCTGGTTGGATAACTGACTGGCTATGTAAGTATGTATCATGCATCTGTTTTTTTTAACCCTCCTGCCGAACAGGATTTCAACAGAGTTTCCAGTTTGCAATTTAAATGTACGCTAAATTGATCAATTTGTTTATTTCCTCTTGTTTTTTGGAAATTCAGATTTTTCATTTGATCACTGCCTAACTAAATGCAAGAGAAGTAAATAATTAACTGATCACCATTTTCTTTTTTTTTTCTTCTAATTGATCACCCTGTCAACCCGGCATTCTGCCAAAACTCATTTGTCACGTGACAGTTTTCTACTGAGTGACTATCCAGACCAGCCTTCCCTCGACCAAATGTTTGTCTTTCTCTCCTCTTTTCTCTCCTAACCAATTTACTATTTACTAAGCCCGACTTAATACGGTACCAAAGCTAGAAGTGGGTGGGGTGCAGGAGTTTCTATTGAGTGACGTTTTGACACGCTTCACATCAAAGATGTAGTAAACAGGGAATTTTTTCCCCAAGAATTAAAGACAGTTAGTACATGTTAAAATAGTTCGTTGATGTTAAAATTAAATAACTTGGAAGCACCGAAGCATGACATGTTTAAAATGAAGACAAGAAAAAAGCAATAAGAGAGTTAGAATGAGTTATGAGTTTTAGAAACACTAAGAAATGAAGTGCCAAGTAAAAAAAAAAAAGAAAGACCAACATTGGCTTAGGCACTTGTTCACCCTTTATAAAAAGATGGAGATTGTACACGTCGGGAAAATATTCATAAGGGAGTTTATTCCAAGAAGCACACGTTTTGGGGAATAAACTATTTGCGTGGCAAATTCTCATATTTCTCACAAGTGCTCAGAAATAAGTATTCGCGCTAGTGATCACTTCTCGCGTTGTTCGTCAGCCATTTTTCACTTTTTTTTTCACATTCCTTTTCTACCTGACCGTAATCTAGACACAGCCTTTGAATTCTATGATCTGGCCCCCACCTTTCCTGAAAAATCCTTTTTTCTTCTAAACACTGTTACTTTCTGTCTACTCCCCAACGAAGGCATCAAGCCTACATGGACAATTATGTTATTTCTCGGTATTTTTAGACAATTGAAGCTTTCAATAGAAATCAGTAAGGTGAGACCAACCTTCTGTCGCTATCTCTCTCTTTGTCTCTGTCTCTGTCTCTGTCTCTCTCTATATATATTCAGGTCCCTCCTCTCTCTCTCTCTCTTTCATTTTCTGACTGTTTCTCTCTCTCCCTCCGTCCCTTTTTGTCTTCCCTCTCTTCCAACGATTCTCTTCTCTATCTCTCCGGCACTATCTCTGTCTCTCTCATTCTCTCTATCTTTGTCTATACCTGTCTCCCACCCACCCCCTCCATCTCTATCTCTCTCCTATGGTTCTTTTTATTCCTCCCTCATGTCTTTTAACACGTCCTCTGCATCTGTCAAAACGAACAAATAACAGTTATTATTTGCCCTCAATTGAGTCAACCATTTCCACTGTAATTCAATCATTCACTAGGGAGTCTACCCTTAATCCTGGTTCGCTATGATGGAAACTGAAATCATAAACACTGGTCCCTCGAATTGTCATTGCCTGCCTGCCAGCCAATAAAAAGCCTGCGAGCAACCGAGGAAGTGAAGTGTGCAAAAAATATCTTTACTTTTCCGGTAATCACCGAATTTCTGTCTAAAGTTTATGAAACAATACCTTAGCATAAAGTATATAATACAAAAAATGCTTTATTGAATGTGTCGTTTGTTTCTTTATTAATTATTCATTATGACTTACTAACATACAACCCTTCCAAAAAGATGGCTAACCTTTTTGTTGTATAATGGTATCATCAATATTCACCATCATCATCATTTTTTTTAATTGCCCGTCGTTGGACAGAGACCTTCCCAGGATTCACCACACCTATCTATCAGAGCCAATACTTCCTGATCTTATCTGGTTCGTCTATCCATCTTGTATTCTCCCGACCTCTGTTACGCATATGATCTCTGGGGATCCTCGTTGTGAGTCGTGATGTCCGTAAACTGGTTGCCATCCTTGTAACATGACCATCCTATTGCTATTTGAGTTTTCTAATGGATTTCATGATGTCCGAAACTCCTGTCTTTCCCCTGATACATTGTGCAGACTCTTGATCTCTCCATGTGAGGTTGAGCATGATTCTCTCATGCGCATTTTGTATGCTCCTCAGTTTGAAAGTCAGTCTCTCAGTTAGATTCAGTGTTTCAGCTCCATAAGTGACTATCGGGAGGATGCAATGGTTGTACACCTTTTTTCAGGACTAATGGGATTTTCTTGTTCTTGAAAGTTGAGCTTGCTTTAACGGAGGTTCACCATCCTAGAGTGATTCTCCGCTTGATTTCTTCTTCTTTTGAGGATTTCATGGAGATTATTTGTCCTAGTTCGATGTAGTAGTATACTTTCTTCAGTTCTGTGTTTTCAATTTTGATCGTTGTGTGTATATTCCCGACGCGATGGTTGCACATCAAACCAAAAGTTACTGAGCAAAGACAGGAGCCATGCCAGTTCTAGGGTCTGTGTTTGATTGTGTGCGTGTGTGTGTGTGTGTGTGTGTGTGTGTGTGTAACGTGTAATCAAATTTGCTACGATGAGAGAAATATTATATATTTTTGCAATAAAAAGAAGGGTTTGCATTATATATGAAGTCACATTGTATTTGAGTTGATACGGTATT
Source organism: Thysanoteuthis rhombus (assembly GCA_963457665.1). Lineage (NCBI taxonomy): Eukaryota > Metazoa > Mollusca > Cephalopoda > Oegopsida > Thysanoteuthidae > Thysanoteuthis > Thysanoteuthis major. The sequence continues at coordinate 48,586,830 of OY735228.1, forward strand.
AGATATTAAATAATGAAATTGAATATTAAATCACAAAATACATTTTTGATTGTGGTGCATCGTATGCTTCCTCAATCCATCTGTGATTTGCTTATCGAAGTAATTTATGATTTCCAGGGATATATTTTCATTAAGGCTTGCAATCAAGATTCTTTCCAACTTTGTAGCTGTAGCTCACATACATGTCATTAAGTGATCGAATCTCAATTGTGACCCTGAATTGTATAAATCAGTTCCAAATAGCGAGATGGATAAAAATACATCTAAACAAAAAAAGTGACAACGGTGTTCATATTGTTAGAAGATCCCTTTATTTATTATTTCAGGATTTTTTTTGCATTTTCTGCCAAAATAAAATATCGTTTAACATATCTAATTATTGACAGACAGCCTAGCATTGAATCTATGCCCCAATTCGTACACATTATAATATTCGGGCAAACCTACAATCAAATAATGGCGATATGACGATTGTTGTGTTTGGCTTTCCATTCTATTATTGAACTTTTCTCTTAATCCTAAACTTTCCAAATTCGTGTGCGCCATTACAATTTCACTGTGCAGATGCTTTTGTCCTTGAGCGCAGCCGTGCAGCATCGAGGAAAGACTAATCGCAAGATGTTATTTCAGAGGAGGGTTTCAGTAGCAGGAAATTACGCTCACATTGGAATATCAGAGTATTATCTTGACGTGTCTTATCTTTGATACATAACTCGAGCTGAGCATTATCAGAACAAATATTTGAGAAGGGTTTTGTTTGTAGTTTACGCCCCTGTTTAAATGAAGTAAAAATCCCAAGTATTTTATTTGGATAATATCGTATCGAACCAGGTGAGGATTGGTGTTGGGAGTCCAAAGGGCAAAGTATAATTTAATTTTATGTTTAAATTTACAGATAAAGAAATTGTGTACCGCACTGGGGTGCTTATTGGCCACCTTGGCATAAACTCAATTTGAAACAATCTATGGACTTTAAAAGTACCCCCGAACCCATGATTTTATAGAGCAGAATACAAACTTTCTGTGAAAACGCTTTTAAAATAATAGTACTGATTCTAGTTCTGTAGATCCCTCTTTAAAAATATATGCCAATATTATAATTCTTTGAATGAGGAGTTGTAATTCCGGCTCGTCAGTTCTTTAATATTGGCCACCTAAAGTTTCGGCAGTTTGAAGACTTGAAACAATCGAATAAATATATTCAAGCTATTAATCAAGGGGTTTTATCTGATGTAGTTACTGTAATTTTTATGTTCACAACGATTTACTGTGATTGTTTGCTCATTATCACTCATCTCGAATCGCTACTCCTTAACATTTCCCCTCTTTGAAGGTATGTCTTGCAGTATTACAAAGATAAATTCTTGACTTTGAATTCATTGACTTGAACAAGTACCTTTAGACTTTAGTTACGGTGAGATTTTTTCTTAGAAGCTTTTACGCAAATTCCTAAAATCGCTTTTTAAAGAATATATAAGATCTCACGAAAGAATATCAACACAGAGATGATATATAGTTAGAGGTCTGAGACAATGATTTTCTGAAGTTACACTCTGTAATGCTGCAACCCTTACGTTTAAAGAAGGGAATTGCAACAGTTCAACTATTTTCGTTGGATGAATCTTAGTGAGCGATCACTATTAATCGTTGTGAACACGGTGATACGATTATCCCCGTTAGATATGATCCATCAACTCGCATCCTGAATAAGTTAATCTTATTTCAATTTTTCAAGTCTCCAATCTCCCAAAACATTAGGAGTCTGACACGAAAAGTAGACCGACTTTGCATCCCCGTCCCAGTGCAGTAGCTAAAAAAAACCTGTAATCATACATTAACTTTAAAAACATCATTGTATCTATGTGCATTTTGACAGAGAGAGTAAAAAAAATAAGAAAATGGGCCCGGCCAACCGTTTTGTTCTCATAGATAAAGTAATGGTTTGTATATCTGCCTTACAATCAGTAGGTCCTTGGTTCGATTCCTGGTATGATAGTTCGTACTTGCGATGCTGCATCTTCCACTGAGCTAAAATATTGGACTTTCTGTTGCATTAACCAGAGATTGAACTAGTGACATGCATGAACCTGTTAGATACGCTAAATTAACGCTTTTATCTACTCGGCCACCCTTCGTAAGTATTATTGCAGAAACGGAAATAATTAGTTATCGTGACTGAGTAGTAAGTTCGAGACATTTCTGAACACCTTGCTTTTGGGAAAGTATTTAGACATTTTGATTATCTCAAGTACCGGTGGCACGGCAGAGATATAACTTTGTAACCAGTCAGGGGGGGACCTCATTGAAAATGCGTAGATGGGTACTCTCCTATTATTAGGGAATAGATACATATCCCGACAGAAATAATCATAAATACATTATATTTCTTTGAAAATCTATTCGAAATGATCTCAGGTAACTACACGGTGAACGTATCATTTGGACTAGACAGCGTAAATAGAATAAACAATTGAAGAAAAGGCAGCACCTGCAACAGCCCCCTCTTATCTAATTGTTTATTCTATTTACGCTGCTTAGGAAAAATGATACAATCGCTGTATGATGATAGGAGTTCCTTCTAAATAGAGTTTCAAAGTAATATAATGCAATATATATATATATATATATATGTATGTTTTAAAATATGTTAATGGATAGTATTACTCGCAACTGACGTTAGGCAGTGATTAGCAGGATATTTACTTTATACATGTACTTGAATGTATGTACTTGAAAGTATTTGCAATAGGCTTTTTGACATCAGTCAATTGTGCCACTAAGCTTACTGAAGTTGAGAAAGAATTAAACAAAGAAGATTAGTACTTGAATTTGTGTGTTGCGTTCTGTGATCATTAATCATAGTATGATTTTTTCTCGACTTGTTTCTACCAAGATGCATGAACTTGCATTTTTCAGGATGAAATTTCGTCTGCATGGATTGGGCTCAACGTTTGAATGTGTTGAGTTTCTCCATAAGCATGTCTCCAGATTCATCGTAAGGTAATGGGGAATTAGATCTTTGTGTCATCAGCAAACATACTCATAAAGGTACGGATAACCTTCGATAGATCGTTTACAAACAGAGAGAACAGACTGGGACCCCGGAATGGGTCTGCAAGGAATACTATTGAGGACCGGTGACCAGGGTGATTCTCCATTCACCCAACTTTTGGGCATCAATCGATCAGGAATGATTCAATCCATTTTAGCGTTTGTTCCAGTGAGGATCTCCATTTGGTTATTAAGGTGCGTGCGTGGAACGATGTCAAAAGCCTTTTTGTATATGATTAAGGTATGGGACATCTACCAGGGCTTCCGACCATATATTTCAAGTCCCTTTTAAGTTTGTGATAGTAGTTTTTCCTCTGGTAAATCCATATTGTCCTTTATATGCCTTGTTGTTGGATTATATATGTTTGATGATTATGGAGGCTGTAAATATTTTCTCTGGTATTTTACAAATAATAGAGGTTAAACAAAAAAGGACAGTTGTTTTCTGAATCAATTTCGTCACTTTTTTCAAACATTGGACTGATGACAGGTATATATGCAGTTATATCGAAAGTTACATTTTCACTCTGACGAAATAGAATTAATCTACGCTATGTTATATTCAATCAAACTGGCTATAAAGAAATCTCGCTTAGAAACTAAGCTCTTAATATACGCATATTTTAAAAGCAAGTGATAGTTAGATTATCATTATCAAGTTTTGTCTAAAATTTCTTTCATCTTGATTTTTTTTCTTCGTTGCAACTACCCAGACCGTCAGTTTACAGCTGTTAGTAAACAGGGTGGATCTGGAAAAAAAGATAAGCTAAGATGAGACTAGAACTCACATACCTTTTGTCTCTGGGTGCCTGGTTCTCCGTAACAGCTGCTCTGCCAGTTCAGGTACCAGAGTCCTACGATTGGCAGAAGCTCAAATCTAACCATATAGATCCAGATAGCTCGGTCCCTCATTTGTTGTTGTTCTACGTAGACAAGTAGTATTGTTTGTTGTTATAATATCTTGTTTTCATCTTTTTTATTAGATAGATTGAGATATTATTACTAGATTCTATACCATATTGGTATTTTGGATTTTAAAACTCCGCAAATCTGCAGACTCTTGCAACGGTAGGAAGAATAATTATCATAGTCTAATTCTCTAAAATTTTAGTTATCATCTCGGATGTATGAGCAGATATCAAAATCATAATCATAGGCGTACGAGCATCAAGTCCTTCCACCAGCCCACCCATCCAAAAAAAAGAATTTAAAAATTTGGACAAAAAATGTTGGATTTTGGGCAAAACAGTGTAAAACAGATGAAACATTAACAGATTTCTTGAAAGGTACCATATGCCTATGATCACAATTAACCTTTAAAGCTCGCTGTTAGACCCTTCTCAATATCTTTTTGTTGTAAATCCAGCACATAAGCGCGATTAACCTTCGCCCACCACGTTGGCCCATGACTTGTTAGCAGGGGAACCATGACAAGTTGGCAAGGGACCCATGACATGCTGGCAGGGGACCCTTGACGAATAGGCACCGGACCCGTGACGTGTTGGCAGATATAACTGTCAGATACCATTATTGTCCATCAGCAAAATATTTAGTTCCCAAAATTATATTAATTATCTAAATACAGAATGACTGCCATCTGAATACGACGTTAGTAAAGAATTATTTTACATGACTTAGCTATTGAGATTCCATCGATAAGATGAAAATATGTCAAGTTCCTTCAACCTCATAAATTATCAGTCATCTTCTACTACTCGAGCATAGATTCATGTTCTGTACGGCCCCATGCTTCATAAAGAAATCACCATACAAGACATTCAGTCAACAACCGTTATACTATGACAAGAATGCAGAGTCAGGATATTGTCTTTGATTTATAAAAGAGTCGTTAATATTTAAAGAGTTTTTTTTCCGGACAATTAAACTCGTCCATCTTGCTATTAAGTATTTTTTGGTTCCCACAACGTGTCTATCGACCCATTCTACAGCCTTCTCCAGATGTAATATCTATGTGCAAAGAGAGGGCCTAGTTAGTAATTGATGATAGATAGAGAATACGAATAAATATTAATAATAATTGTCAATGCTTCATCTTGAAATGCAACGATACTATTACATTTTCTGTTACAATTAGTAGTACAGCTGCTTGGTGCAAACAAGCAACAAAAATAAGAGGAGAGTTATATTAGTCACAAATTGATGATAATAATAATGTGGACAACTTGAGACTATTACATCTACTACTACAAGGCGTTAAAAATCATCAGAAAAAAAAGACGAAAGAAAGACAAGTCAAAACGGCGCTTTTTCGTTTGTCCTCACTAGAAGTTAGCGTCCGAAATTCGAAAGTACGGAAGACAAAAAAAGGAGAAAAAAATAGATTGTTGCATTATATTTCTGTTGCTGACTAGGAATACAATTCGCAGTTTTAGTCGTGGCTCGCATTTCAAGCGGAATTTAATCTTAGTAATCAAAGCATTTTAACCTTTTTCCTGAACGGATATATCTTTTTCGATTGCGTTCCAGATCTTTCAGGTTACTAGTTTGGTTTTGTTTTGTTTTGCTTTTCTTTCAAAGAGGCAAATGATGTCGACCGTTCGAAATAAAAAAAAAAAGATTAGCAACGCAGTCCACGGTATTCTCGGGAGTTTTTGTTAGTCTCAACCAGACCAAAATTTTCATAAACAATGGTAATTAATACGTTAAGTTTATTTCATTGGTCCCCATCCCGACCCAGGCTTGTCAATTAGGGTTAGAGGCAGTCTGTAAGATTTTTTTTCAAGTAGGTAACGTTTACTCGCCTAAAAGTATTTTTTTGTCTCGAGCGAAACATGTTCACATAAAATGACTCATACGTAAAAAAGGAGCATTATATAAAGTGTAATGAACAATAACTTCATTCTCATTGTTTGGTGTTTTCTTCTCCCAGGTAAACAAACTTTTCAAAGAAAGGAGCTTACATTAAGAGATACATTAAAGCTGTTTGTCTTCGTACGACAAGGAATCTGTTAACGTGCTTATTATCGCTCAGCCCACCCCTTATGGCGATTCAGTTGAATATCTTTAAAAATTGAATAAATATCAAAACGTGATAAAAGACCTTTTACTTTTTAAAACCGACCAGCTGTCAAGAAAGCAGAAAAACTTACATGCCAGAGAGAGAGAGAGAGAGAGAGAGAGAGAGAGAGAGAGAGTTGACTTAACTGTCAAGTGCTCGAATCAAATCTTACAAAACGATCAGGGGTAGGCGCAGGGATATGGTTAGTCTTTTCATTTTCGTGGGGAGGACTGACGAAAATGACCAAACATGTTAAACTTACTGAATAACTATCTAAAACAATGATAAGCTTAGCAAACAGTTACCATCACTGAGAATTGAACTCATTACTAATGATCTACGGAATCAGTTCACGAACCATTATACCATGACGAAGAGCTACGATACCTTTTCGATGGTATAATATCCGACCTGTTTCGGTCACCTGGCTCAGGGTGACGGTTGGGAAATTAGGTCAACTTTTATAGCACAATGTTCAAGTTTTTTTTCTTTCTTTTTTTCTTTTTGCAAGTAAGCAAAAAGCAGTTTGACACGAATCAATGATAGCACTTTCTCATGTGACAGATGTGATATTTTTGACACAGTTCTTCAATAGCAGGTGCGGATCCAGGAGATTAGGGGGGTCCAGACCCCTGTCCCCCAGTACCACACACACTTATTTGGGCCGAGCCCAATTGATATCTTTCTATAATTATGTAAAGAAATGTTATGAAAAAAATGAATAAACAAAAGTTGAAATCAAAAACAAAAACTTCCCTCAAGAGAAAAAAATGCTCAATCCACCACAGAATAAGTATTCAAAAGGTAAATCCTATTCTAACACCTCGATTCTACCTGTAAATCTCATTACCTACGTTTCTCTGATCCATAATTTTTTCATTCTTTCTTTCTCTTTTCCATTCTTTCTTTCTTTGTTGCTTCTCCTTGCACTAACGGAAATTGTCTACCAATACTGTTGAAAAAGGTTTCTTCAGTTTTCAGTTTGGTCCAGCTGACTGATTAATGTATCACGCGTACAGACTGAACCAATGGAGTGAGGGGCTTGAATATTCTAACATTTACTGCTTATTCTGTCGAGGAAAAATGTTATTCTTTGTTTTTTTTAAAATTCTCCTTGAATTGGTTTTTAGTGAACCAATACAGGATCGGACCGATTCACAAAGTAGATTCATGTTACATTGATTCCTTTTTGTGTTACCCTGTTTTTTGGGGGGAGGGGGGTAAAGTCAGACATTTTTAGTGATCACTGCCCGGTGAATTGATCTTCCTTTTATCCGATATCATTTTAAGGTCCTCCCTGCATGTGAACATAGTGCATATGTTGGTATGTAAATTGACTTTTTTTTTTTTGCATTATGTCTCTGTCTTCAAGAATAAATATGGTTAGAATAAGTTCTATTTATAACATCACTGGCGTTTACCACTTTGAGACATTCAAGATAATGTTAAAAAAAAAAAAAAACGATAGAAAAATTTAGATTCTGGAAAATCTAGATGTTATTAATATACTATACCCATCAAAATAAGGCCCCTAAAAGGTCAAAAAAGGTTTTTTCCACAAAAAATAGATAAAGGCATTTTAGAAGGGCTTTAGTGGAGTAGACAAAACGGTGAGGCTAGGAGCTCTGGAACGCACGATTATACGCGCTTATAAAAAGGGATAAAACCCTTTGATGATGACAGCTGTACAATATTCAACTTTTCCAGAGATAAGCTTTACATTGGTATTTGTATTGCTGCAAAATTCAATGATGAAGGTTTTTGTTTCCTTTTTTCATTTTCCATGAGTCATGAACTGAGTAGTGCCCTTATGCTGAGTACGGCGTCAGTCTCTCCTTCATAGGCTCCGTTTATAGCATTGTTACTTTCTTAGCTTGTTCGATATGTGGAATAAACTTAAAAGTACTAAGCACCCGAAGTATCGTCACACACTTCTCACTGCTCTATTTCCCATACCTCGAGGGAGATATGAAGTCATGACTTTCCCAAGGGCATCAGTGAAATCCTATAGGATACACCAATGGCAATGGGTCGGTTATGTTGTTAGAATGTCAGACAAGCACTGGCCATCACAACTCACAAAGGGGATCTCCGGAGATCATATGCGAAACTGTGGCTGGCAAAAAACAAGATGGTGTGATAAACTAGACAGATTCAGAAAGTAATGAAAGTAATTCTGGCGACGATAGACGCTAAAAGGGCTATGACGATGATGAATACAAACTGGCCCAGCTGGAGTATGGACTCGGCTCCCATAATTCATTCTTCTTGACCAACCTCTGACTTCTTATAACAGGATCATTTTTTCTGCTGATGTCGACAATCAGACCGGTGGCAAAAGAAGAGAGAATTGCAGAAGTATGTGTATCTAGCCGCGTCTCTCTATCTCTCCGTCTGTCCACATGATTTATCCAGAAGTACACAATATCTATATAATATTAAAAGTCTAATTCCCTTCACTTATGTGTGACTTTTAAGTAGCCAAAAATGGTGTATTGTACTGAGGTATAGAATTAAGACACTCCCCAAAACAGGTCGGGTCTCTTATTAAGACCGAAGATATTTCAACCGGAAGATAAAGAAAATACTGGATATATGCATTGCAAACGAATTTACTTTGAAATGCATTGTATATGAAATGAAATGTCTTGCCAATAAACAGGGATTAAGACAAATGTCATTCATAGAATTGGGTTATTTACTTATGTACTGAGCAGTGTGAGGTTTTTCATTTCTCTGTCAGTAATAATGGACTCTTCCGCTTGGAAGAGAAAATTTTCCTGGTGAAAATATCTCCTACCAACCATTTGAAACAATGAACTCCTCCACTGAAATGGGCTCTGTATTTTTTTTTTTTCTGAAAAATATTCATCCTATCGATGTATATTTAAATAGATCTTTTCCTTACGAGGATCAACTGGTTATACATGTTACAGATGAAGATATCCATAGAAAACTATTTTGTATGACATTGTATATGAGTGAAAAGGCTTTGTCAATGGCCTGAAATTAAGGTGAGCGTTACTGACAGAATAGGGCTATTTAATATACAATTATCATGATTCATTTTAATAATTGCATGCGTTTAATTCAGCATCTACTATCGCTACACTCGATTTTTCTTTTCTTCGGTGTTACTTCCCTTTCCCGTTCAAACATTCTCAACCACCATAGCAACTTCTATATTCAAAATATTCGGCATTACACCGGGCTTTTGGTATTCATTCATCAATTACCTCATTGCCTGTGTAACAAGATACCTGTCCCACCCGAAAGTAAACCTGGTTTCATGTCTATGAAAGTCACCCTCATCTCCCCCCTACGATCAGTTATGTGTCTCTGGGTACACGTTGAATTCAAAACTGTGGCCCACCGCTTTGAAGGTTTATGAAGCGTGTCTGTTTCTATTTGTTTTGTTTTAGGAGATTTAGAAACAGAGAAATTCAACAGTAAGGGATTGACTAGAGACTTGAATATATATATATATATATATATATATATATATATATATATATATATATATATATATATGATTTGAAATCTTGATTTTTTTCTTCCACTTGTTTTGCTGGGACACCATAGAAACAGAGTTTTACTCAAGTCCTTTTTTTCAGTGCTTGTGTTTTGCCCATTAGCTTGTCGTCAATGTGAGCTGAGCCCCCACCCCCAGCAGCCAAGGTTGATCATCGGTAAACAACTTTTAGCTGCTACGCCTGGACGCTTTTAAAGAGGGAGTGTTGTATCCAAGTTCCACTTCCCTCCTCTCGGTCATGCTGGAGGCTTTCCAAAGGGAAGAAGTGTCCAAAACGTTTCAAAATAAGGATGCTTCTCCAGTCTGATATACCCAGACTTTTAGATTCTGACAAGGCTCTCAACTTCGGTGATCGTACGCGAACCGAGGTATTCAACGCAATTTTAACTTAAGTTACATAAGGGAGCACAATCACAAACAAGCCAAATATTCAGACCACACATATGCTGGATTGACTTTTCACGCCTTAAAAAAACCATACCTTTTAAAGCCCCTCCCTTTAGAAGTCTATCCCTTTCAAAGCCACTGCCTTTAAAAACCAATATCTCTGAAAGAATCACCATTTAGCACAAATATCGTAGTAAAATAGAATATCATTCACGCAATTGTCACATCTTTGCATTCCGACGTGGTGAAATAATTCCATGTTTTACTGACGCAATAATGGAATGTCACAAGCGACATCTGATTCGTGCAGGCGTTTGCTATGTCGATTTGTCAGTCGGTCAAGGCATTGATGCAATTGATGCGAATGCATTTAAAAAAGAATACCCAATCGTTTCTGAAAAAAATAATGAACTTTTTTTTATTTCCTTTGATATACCATTATCAAAGCATATATCTAATTGCGTGCGTAATAATTGAATCAGTCATAATTCATCATAATTGATGTTATATATATATATATATATATTCGAGTCGATTGACAGCTTTTAGAGATATCGTTTCTGTGCTCCTTGTAAGTTGGGTAACCAAAAGTTAAATCAACAACGATCCAGAAAGCACGCCCTCGTACATGGAGAAATAGAGAGATCTCCTGTAATCAGTTAGACCAAGATTCAGATTTGATAAGTTTTACCCGTTTCCTATCAAATAGTGGAGAACTCCTCCTCATTGAGACTTTGTGAAAGAAGCCCAACAACACACTTAGTAGTAGGAGTATCTTTAAAAGACACTGGCAGAATAATTCGTTGAATAAAATTTGGAAGCACCTGGAGAGTGCATACTTCTACGAACGCCATAGTTACAAAAGACTGAATGAAAATAGGTTCACAGGTGGTTACGATGCAGGGGAGGCAACTGTGAGAGTTTTGGTGTTTCATATTTCTTACTGTTGCTGCAATATGTAAATACAGCTCTCAAACGAAAAAAATAGTTACAATGTAGGAGAAGTTACTGTAAGATGCCCTGGATCCGCCCATAAAGTTGATCAATTTTTTTTCAGCCAATGGCTAATCTTTTTAAGGAAAAATAATTTTTCCACAAGATGCCATTGAAATCCATTGAGACATTTTGGAGTCAACCAGACATTGAATGCATATACTTTTCTTTAATACGTTGGCAGTGAAGAAAAGGTGCCAGTAAAATGTCCTGGACCCGCACCTAAATTTGATCAATACTCTTTTAGCCTATGGACTATCCTTCACTGACATTTCATTGAAATTCATCGAGAATATTTGGAGATAATGTATGGGCACATAGATGCAGGGGAGGTAGCCGTGAAAGATTCCTGGATCGATTTCAAAATGAAATCACTTCTTTCTAAGGCCATGACCCAGCCTTCCACACAATGTCATTGGAATTCATTGAGAACTTTTGGAGACAGACGGGTGGGAGGATTCAAGTTAATACATATATCTTTTCTATCTTTGCTTGAAGTGGCAAATAAAATAAGAAAATAGAGACTATGTTATAAACTACAAATCAAATCTAGAACAGATGCAAAAGAATGCTATCCCACCCAAAAAGCTTTTCGCGCTAAATCGACCTCAAAAAAGCGTTAAAAAAGTGCTAAATGTTTATGGCAATTTTGATAGCTAAATTTGGCTAGATTTACCTCTAGTATCTTAGAAATTACTAAAAATGGCGATACGTTAGCCACGTGGCTGTTTCTATGGACTGACTAATCAGACCAGTTCCTTAATTTAGTTGAAGGGCCTGGGTTCTACATTTCACAGTTGTTTTGATTAAATCAAATTATTTTTTATTTCAGTATAATCTTAAAAAATTGTGCATTTGGCTTGAATTAATTTTGGGATACGTGTTCTACATTTGATCCCAATGCATTGCGGACAAACTTTAGACATTTTGGTTGACGTGTTATCAGAGAGAAAATGAATACTGAAAATATTACTCACCACAGGGCCTATGAGTAGTGAGGTGCAGGGGGTACATCAGGGAGCCAAAGTGGGCCCAGGAATTTCCTGGGATCTCGTAAAACGTTTGCATATGCTGAAGTGGGTGAAATTGGGATGACTAATATTGAAGGGATGGGAGCCCAAAAGAAAAAATTGTACCCTATGATAAAATTCCTCTCTGAAGCCCTGACTCAAATCGTAGGCGTGTAGGTAGGTGGGTAAGTAGGTAAAACAAGCATAATATTGAATACATTACCTCACTTTTCGTCTCTTAGGGTGAAGATTCGTTTTTTTATATTCCGTAACCCAGTGAAGGGTCATTGGGGCACTGATCACCACAGATGATTTTCATCACGAGTATGTGAAGTGCAAGATAGCTTCAGGCTTGTTTGAAATCAGAGTTTTCCGTTTCTTGGATTGGTTGCCAACCTTAGCTGGTACGCCAGATTTGGTCGACTATTTACCCATAGCTAAAGGGATAACAGATGGTTGCATACCTCTTCCGAGGGCAGATCTGACCCAGAGCGAATATTGAGACACTGTGCTCACTTTTTTAGGCTTCAGCGATCCTTTGTGTCTCTTTTATAGACTCAAGACTTGATCGAAATGAATTGCAACTAAATTGAGTTCCTGATTACAAATTAGCATCCTTGGTTAAGCACAAATGATTTTTCTAGCATGCATTATTCATTGATTTTAGGCCAAACGTAACCAGATATCCGTGCCTCGCAAAACTGAGTCAACGTAGACTACAAGAGTACCAGAACTAGATATCGAAAAGATTATCAGAAATTATCTTTAGAAAATAGATCTTTTAATTTAGAATTATCTAAAAACGAGTACCAGCATAAGATTTGGGCATTGTTGGTCCAAAATATCCAAGGATACCCCAAAAATCACGCTTTTGAAAAAAAAAAATACTGTTTTTTAGATGATGCCCAGTGGTACACTCATGCAAATTTTCCAAGCTGCCGTCGCGAAAATTTGACCAACCTGTTGATATACACAAAGTGACAAACAAAAGAAAATAATCTTTGGTTCCTTCGGCTTGTTGGTCGGACGGACCAACTGAGGGGCTACGATGATTCGATATATTCAGAGGAATAATTCCAGCATTCCAAGAATTTTATGGCATTCATCTGGCCCTCCGTCCAGCACAACATTTAGCCGCGGTTTGAACTCAATTCAACGATCCCATTTTCCATATGGTTAACCATCGGGTCACTCCTCACCGCGCTGATCCTTAGTTTAATCAAAATATAGACTTCATGCCTGACATTCCTGATGGATTTTAATAGATTTTAATGAATTGTTAAAGCGTCACTTTGGAAAAAAAGAAATGCAACTTTGCAGAAATAATTATTCGGAAATTGTCCGGACGATGCTACGATAAGCGGAACTCATTGAAAATTGTTGCTGCCCTTCGTGATAAGAGTTCATGAGCAACTGGTAATTAATACGGGATCGGTATTTTGTAAGAGTGCACGGGCCTTGTTGATTTCAGTCTTTTCTATATAAATCTCTATTTTCAGTCTGCTTTCTTTCTCTCCTTCCTGCCTGTATGCATGAATGTGCACACACATGCACGCATACACTCACACACACACACACACACATATATATATATATATATATATATATATTGCAATTCATATAAGTGACTTCTCTATATTTTTGTAGACAGGGCAATTATGATGATAACAAAATGAGCTTATTATGATGATGATGATAATGATGATGATCAGCAGCAGCAGCTTTTTTAGCCCTCTTTGAACACAGACCGTCTCCAGTATTCGTCAGACCTCTCTATCATGGGTATCGTGGTACCAATACTTTCTGAATTAGTCTATTTTGTCACGCCATTTCATAATTTGCCAGCCATAGTTTCGCATATAATCTATGGGGATCTTCCTTGTGAATCGTGACGTCCATCGGTTGTCTGACATTCTTGCAACATGACAAGCCCATTGGCATTTGGGTTATCTCATGGATTCTCTAATATCCCTATGCTGTTTTGTGGTCTTTACATTATTATTAAAAGCTGAATGAAAACCCGTTCATGTATAGCAACCATACAAGGGATCCGACCAAAATTTTTACCAGTTCTTCTTTATCCTATAGCCAACACTTCCAGAAGATTAAATTGGGATTCATTGATCTATTTTGGAGATGTTATGTCAAAAGACACACAACTACGATGAAGAAAAGGTGACCGCAAAATGAATTCCAATTATCTGCCCTATCGATACCTCCTTTGTTCATAATACATTTTTCCACTCAATGTTTTTCATTGAGAACATTCGGAGATATTGTGTGAACAAACAGACAATAGACGCACCGACAGACAGACAAACACACACAAACACTTTGTTGGCAGAGATAATCACTTCAGTTTTTTTTTTCATTGTTGATGAACTTAAGCGAGAAAAAATATCTTTCATGAACATTATTTGTTTTCATAGCAGAGTAGTTTTCTAAGGATAAACTGTTTTTTTTTGTTTTTTTCTTCAAATCACAAACATCTTTTGAAGAATCATTTTTTAAATGAATTATTTTTGTGCCTCCCAAATTTGATTAATTTTGTTTTCCACTTCGACTAGTTAAAACATTTGTACGATTTTATTTTTTCAATTAAATAGATTGATATTTTTTAGAAACAACAGATCTGGTTGGTCACTGGATAGAAACCGTCACTTAGCCAACATCTTTTGGCAGCATGACGTCTTAAAGGTGATCAATTGAAAAATTGTAAAAAAAGGGGGTTATTAATGAATATACAATTGATATCGATGCTGAGTTGGTTAACTGGTTCGACTGCAGCAAAGATGTGCACCGCTTTTTTAGACGACGTATTCGTTGATCACCCCACCACATCATATGTAATGATTATTATAACAATATTCAGCAAAGAATATGCAATTTATAATAGATATGATTATTGCAAACTAAAATAGCATCCGCATACCAGTAACAAAATTCATTTTTCTGTCGATCTTTTTAATAATTTTCCGGGTTTTTTTTAATAATTCAAAACAATAAAGCGACAGAATTGGGCAAAAATGAAAACGAAGCACTTTTTTTCATTGAAAACTAACTTGATTCGTACAGTTGTAAAAGTCAAACGGTCGATAAGAGATATCCTTATCAGGGAAATTATTACTTTCAAGTGGAATTAAATACTTTCTGTTGTATCAATCTTTTTATTCCTACATTATTTATTTTTTCTCGCCATAAAACATAAATGAATAAATAAGCTAATACTATACTTTAAATGGCACTGAAGTTCAACTTGCCGGGGGCCTCCAGGAACTCTAGGGCCGGTCTTGTCTGTTATATGACACGCAAGATGTATATCTAGTCGTATAAGACACTCATATCATATCATATAATCTTTAAAAACCCATAGTAAATGTCAAATGATATTAGATTAACGTTTTACTGTAACATGTTTGTAAAGCGCTTCACGGAGAGGTCGGTAGCATTGTGTCACAGCGGGTCTCTACTAATTCCATTCAATATTTATGTGTCTCATCTATGACCTATGACCTCGTCTTAATGTCTTGCCTTAGAAAAAAAAAGCTGTAACAAATACTGGTACCGTACAACACGTGCAAACACACACACACACACACACACACACGCAAGCAGACAAACATACAACGCCACACATACACACACACACTGCCACACACACTGTACCAAACACACTAACCACACACGCACACACCGTAGTATCTGGCAAACATCCTCAATAATTTCAAGTTTTCTTTGCTTTGGCTACATTGGACAAGTATGACAAAACTGTCTGGATTGTGTGAGTATTTAGCTCATATCAACGAAAAATATCCTGATATCTTAGTCCACTCCAAAGTATTTGCGGGACACGACAAGATGGAGGAATCCAGCCCAAATGAGAGACTGTCTCAATTATACGAAGTAACGCATAGACACAGTTATATAAATATATATATATATATATATATATATATATGTGTGTGTGTGTGTGTGTGTGTGTGTGTGTGTGTGTGTGTGTGTGTGTGTGAATAGTTGGTAAGTCTGGTTAATCACTCAATAAAAACCTTCATATGACCAACGTCATTCAGCAGCATGCCATGTTTGGGGTTATCAATGAAAAGGGGTTGAGGAATGAATAAGTTACATCTCTTGCCTTTTGTTGGGCATCACTAATTTAGTTTGAATTTTCAAAAAGAGGCGGACATAAACCAACAATTTAGCATATAACTCACTTCAAAAAGTGAATCCACCCGAGCCCTGCCCCAGCAAAAACTATCTGGTGGGGAAACCTTGGGAAAATCAAAAACAAAATCATTATTTCTAGTCCTAATAAGAATCAGATATTGAAATTTTTAGCTCCCCAATTCCATTTGCGTGACTTGTATGCCTGATACATATATATCTATCAAGCCAGTCAAACCAACTTGAAAACTGAGAAGAAAAACCAAACTGACAGTTTTGTTCAGCAGTATCTGATGTACAAGATCATATCTATTTCTTTGTTGTCCTTTCTGTCTTCATTAGCCAATATAAGAATCCTGCTTAGTGAATCCAAGAGGAGGTTACTTTTCAGTGTCTGCTTTGACCTTTAATTTGTCAAATACTGAATCCCCGACGCTGCTCCTCTGAGAGTAAGTTTAATGTGCAAAGTTATCCCCATATTTATACTGCACGAACACTTTTGTCTCTTAGCCATCCTGTTTCCATTTGATATAACCCTATTAATGAGCATATCGTGTTGAGTTGGAATTTCCAATACACAGCTCTCCTCAAAGAAATCTCTACGCCCCTCCCTTTGGCTTCCGAGGCCTGGTACAATGCACTGGCTGACCCCCCCCCCCCTCCAAGAGGCCCTACCCTGATGCACTCAACAAAATCCGTGCCTTCTTGAATGAACGAGAGGCGCTCAACTTGCCATTTTCCCCATCCTGTAACCCAGCAAAAGGTCGTTGGGATACTACAGAAGATTTCATGATAGGTGTGTCAAGGTCAAAGATAGGTTATAGCCTTATGGGGCCCATACCTCTTTAGGCTGGTTTTGGAATCAGCAGCAGCAGAATTTTAGCATTTGTTGTTTGACATAGACCTTCCCCCAAAATCGCCAGACCTCTCTATCACGACATCGTGGAGCACTTTTGAACGCGTTTAATTTGTCAAGCCATCTCATTTTCTCTTGATCATAGTTTAGCACATGATCTCCCGGAATCCACAGTGTCTGATATTCTTGCAACATGACCAGCCCGTTGCCCTTTGCGTTTTCTTGTGGCTATCTTTGACTCTTGTCTCTTCTCTAATATACTATGCTGTGATCTCTCCATGTTGTGTCAGGCATGATACTCTCGTTTGCATCTTGTATAGTTTTCAGTATGAGGTCAAATCTGTCCAATTCTGTGACTGGTTGCTGACTATAGCTAGAGAGCACAGGCTATCTTACTATGTATGCATGGGGAGAGAAGAAGTAAGATGTATGCCTTTCCTGGCGTCATTCGTGCAAACTAAACACAAATTATTTCAGCCAGAGTTTGAAATCAACATACCGAATTCACTTTCTGTACCGTTAACTATTCGGCTACCCTGTGGTCCTTGTCAATCCGAAACCTTAAAAGGTGCAAAACAGAAGTAAAGAAAAAAACAATGAAAATAGCCAAAATGTTGATGCCATTTCGACTCCTTGCCTGTGAGTACTCAGCACAGTCCATCGGAGAGTGGGAGCTATCATATTTAGGGTAAAAAATCTTGGCAACTAGGTTAAATTATATATTTGAAAAAAAAACATCCAGATTTGGATAAAATGCTGCCATGATGTTCAAGGGCAGCTATTTTGAAATTCAAAATGGACGACAATGAATTAATATTCCTTCCAAATATGTGTCGATCCAACCCTAAATCTTACCACGCCTTTTGTTGATATCTTCCATTCTTGCTACAGGACCGGCCCATTGTCATTCAAGTTTTTTATTGATTCTGTGATGTCCCGGACTCCCGTTTTCTTTCTGCAGTTAATAGATATTAACAATAGAGTATTTCAGCCTATTGTCTTGATATACTGAAAAATATCACACAATCGAAAAAAATTGGGGATTTACTCGAAAATTTAATCAATTAATCCTCAGTCTATGAACTAACCTTCCACTAAATGTCATTGGAATTGATAGAGAACTGTTGACGATAATGTATGGACAACAGACTACAATGAGTGAATACAAATAGATCTTAAAACTTCGTTGTCAGAGGTTAATAAACTTATTCTGCCCTCAGAATGCTTAGCTTAGAGACAGAGTATTGAGCTACAAGTTCCCACCATAAAAGTGACCCGGTTTGTAATTCCATAAGATCTCCAAACGTGGAAAAGAATTCATTCTTTTCCACATGGGGATATGAACACGTGGCTTTTCAGTAGGGACGAATACAATGTTGCCAAGTTAAAACATTTTTTCTCACTAAATCGACCTTGAAAGAGCATAAGAAACGCCAAAAACGCACAAACAAACAGTTATTTTTTATGGCCATTTTCAATGGCAAACAATGGCTCTATTCGAGTAAAATGGCTGGAAATAGAAATGTCGCCATTTTCAAGACCCAGCAATAGCTATATCCAACTAAGGTGGCTGAATATAGAAATATTGCTAAAAAATGGCTATATTCAACAAAACTGGCTGGAAATAGAAGTATCACCATTTTCAAGATTCAAAAACAGCTATATTCAACTGGAATGGCAAGAAAACAGAAATATTGCTAAAAATGGCTATATTCGTGGAAAATGGTTGTAAACAGAAATATCGTCATTCTCAAAAGCAAACCGTGACAAGATTTAGCTGAAATGATCAGAAAAAGAAATATTGCTAAAAATGGCTATATTCGATTAGCATGGCTGGAAATAGAAATATCGCCTTTTTAAGGGCAAATAATGGCAAGATTCAACTAAAACGGCTAGAAAAATAGAAATATAGCTAAAAAATATGGCTAAAAATAACCTTAAATGTTGAAATTTCGCGCTACCAAAACAAAAAACGCGCTAGATTAGACAGGGAAAGCGTAAAATTGTCAACAGTAACTTCACAGTTATCAGCACGGAAAATGAAATCGTCGAATTTCTACTAAGCCTGGTATCTATAAAGATCTCGTCACTTGTATGTCACGATAGTTAACGAAAAGTATCAATGAATGAGTAATTGAGCTGACCACTATCCAATGACTTCTTTACTTAGCAATAACATTAAAAAACTCTTGCTCAGTCCCATCTTAATTCGGTGGCTCTGCAATAATAAATATACTTAGTTACAGAAATCAAGCTATACAACTACTGCAACGACGACTATTAGATCGTTAATAGGCAATATGGCGTAGAGAATCAGTAAAAAATATGTAATGACGATAGCTTCAAGTCCTATCTAGCCATGAGGCTTGCGTGATTAAGGCGTTGTCCATGTAAGACAAGCTCCCGGGATATTAGAGGCGAGGTCAAGTCTCGTTGACAGCTTCTACTTTATTCTGAGTTTCACACTGTTTAAAAGTCAAGGGGTATGATGATAGAGAACGTTGTAATAAAAACTAACAATAAAATGAGGAAAACAAATAAAACCAGAAAGCACTCAGAGAGTGCATACCTAGCCCTACGCCATTATCAGGGGGGGGGGTAATTGTACATGAGTACGCCCTCAAATTCAAGCAATTTTTCCATGGATTGCAATCTAATCTTCCACAAAATCTCAATGAAATTCCTCGAGAACTATCATGTGGACAGACATGAACTTGTGGCGGTGTTATGCAGTGTGTACATGAAACTATGAGATAGGTGGAGGGATCACTTCTTTCGTGGACAATCGTCAACCCTTGCACAAGATTTCAGAGACTTTTTGAACATGTTATGCGGACAGTTGTAAGCGTATACATAAAAATATTGGAGAAGCAAAAGGACATAAAGATATGTCTCTTTCAATAAAAGATTCCTGGATCCACCCCCAGATCTAACCAACTCATGGTTATTCCCTTGTCCACCAATCCACCAATATTCATTGAAATTCATTGAGTTCTTTTGGAGATACCTCCTGTGCACACAGAGAGGCAGCAAGACTGACGGACGGAAAGGCGGCATGAAGGCCGACACGACCGAATTGGCAGCGGTTAAAAATTAATAATGAAAACACTACTCCTTTCAAGTCAATCATCTCAAGACGACCTGCTTTCAAACTTTATCCACTAGTTTATGTAAGAAGAGGTCCTTTCATGTTTTGGGTATACTTCACTTTTGCTCACCCTGATCGGCGACAAGTGTCTGGCTTGCTCAGTCGAGCATCACATCTGTGCGCGCGTTGAATACACAACCAAGTAGTCGTGTAACTCAAGAGCGTGTCACTGACCAAAAAAATAGCTTCACGTTTTCTCGCGTCCGTATACTTTTCAACGCTTCCGTTTTGCCTTCTTTTCTCTCGATTGTGTTCATTTCCACTTGCTTTATATTTGATCTGCAGTCTATAATATCATCTTCAATTTCCCGCTTTATTCAACTACGCCATCGAAGTTTGAGAGATGTGCGTATTCGGCCGTGTCTGTCTTTTTCGTCGGTCTATCCACACGTTATCTCCAAGAGTACTGACCGAATTTCGATGTTATTTCGTGGAAGGATGGTCAAAATGTTACGGAAGGAAATATTGAATTTTCGGGGGCAGATCTACGCTCAATTACCTCTCCTACGTCGTTGCTATATGTCCGCATCGTATATTGACGAAATGTCTGTCTGCACGATTTCTCCAACTGTTCTCGATGTATCTTGATGAAATTCGGTGGAAGTAAAGGAAAGATACTATAGAAGAGACGCTTAAATTTTTGGACGGATCCATACAATTATCTTTCCTCCGACGTAGTTAGATGCTTACACCACATAACATCGTCAAAAGTTTGTGTTTGTCCACTCGATATCTACACAAGTTCTGTATCAATTTCGAGGAAATTCTGTGGGAGGCTGGGTAGTAGGCTATGGAAGAAGTGATTGAATTTTGGGGTGGACCCACGCACAATTACTTCCCCTGATAATGGCATAAGCATCTGAGTGCTATCTGGATTTATTTATTGTTCTCCAGAGCCACACTCTTTCACTGACACTCCGCGGGATATCTCAATTTGAATGAAATTACTCTTTTACTGGCACTGCGACGCCCAAGATAGAGAAGTGTGGTGAATCCTGGGGAAGGTCTATGCCCAACGACAGGCGTTGAAAGACTGATGATGATGATGATGATGATTCTCTCTGACGGTGGGAGTGCAAAATATAGACTCCCGTCATTACGGCAATCCAAGAGATTGCCGTAATAACGGGTGGATTTTATACGAAGTTTATCTATAATGATAAACGAAAGAAAGTAAAGACAAAATTACTATTTCACAGCATTTGCAGCAAGAAATTCGATAAGTATCGATTTGAATTTTTTTTGAAGATCCGATGTTATTTTGGAATATTTATGCTCTTCAACTTACACATCGTTCCATCTCAAATATTTCTGCTTATTAATATCTAGTCAATGACCAGTGAAAATTACAGGTTTACCCTGTTAAATAAATAAAAATGTGTCTCAACAGAAGTTTCAACATGGTTCCAAATGGTGAAAGGACGTGCGTTGGAGCAATACGTCCAAATTGTAAAATATCGTTAGGGGTGTGGAAGAACTGATTGAATGTGGGGCGGATCTAAGCCTAACTACTCCCCCTGACAATGACGTTGGCAAGATCTGCGATTTCTGAGTCGCAACCAGCGAAACAAGAAAATCATCTAGAATCTTGTATTTTTAATGTGAATTGTACACGGATGTGTTCGTAGAGGCATTTTAATTTGATAAATGATTAAATAATTAATAACATTTTCCTGACGAAATAGTCTTGTATATTTTCCAATTGCTCAAAATTATTGCATACAAGACTTTCCTTTGAAATTTGCCGCAAGACCAATCGTCTATTTCAGTCTTCCTAAAACAGCTTTCTTTCTCTCGCTAACAATCTCTCTCTCCCCCTCTCTCTCTCTCTCTCTCTTTATATATATATATATATATATATATATATATATGTGTGTGTGTGTGTGTGTGTGTGTGTGTTCGTGAATGTTCGTGTGTCTGTTTATATATATGTGATGGATACGACCAGAGAATGAAATATTGTAGTTGATTTCTGAAAGCTGAGCTGCCATCAATTGTCTCTTCGGGTCTATTTATAGGCAATGAATATTTCTTTTTTTTTTCTGGGCCGAGAAAGAGATTTTATGTATTTAGTTATAGTTTTGGGTTCAGATCCAAAATGACAGGAGGCACGTAAATTGATATGCTTGAATGAAAAAGATGTCTGAGTCAGCTAATTCCGAATCTCATGTACGGACATTTATCTTCGAGCACTTTTGAAAAGGATGTAATTTTTTTCTGAAGAACTCAAGCAAGCAAATACCTAAGTATGTTGACAGCGCAATAAATGTTAAAGAGTCAATTGATGAAAAGAATCTGAGGCATAAAAAAAGAAGAATAGACTCTATTCAAAAAGTGCGACGTTGTGTATACTATTTTTGACAGCATTTGACAATATTTGTTTCTGTAATAAAAATGATTCTTTTAGATTTCATTTTAAAGTTAATATCCGTTAAAATAAATTACCATTGCTTTAAAATATCAATGGAAAATATCGCAAAAATGCAACATAATTCGTTATGAATGAAAAAGTTATGAATATATGTATGAAACGTAAACACGGTAAAGTCTGCTCCCTTTCTTTCTGTCTTTTTCTTTCTTTTTCTTTCCTTCTTTTTTACTCAACCTACGATTGATTTTTTAAAGAGATAGCATGACGTAATGTGATGTAAAAATATTCATCTTCCTTTACCCACTCACTATATCGTATCTTCCTATCTTTACCAACGCTTACTTTCTCTTATCATTCACTCTCCGATTAAGATAATAGCTTTTCTTTGTTACAGACGCGTGCTCTCTCTCTCTCTCTCTCTCTCTCTCTCTCTCTCTCTCTCTCTCTCTCTCTCTCTCTCTCTCTCTCTCTCTCTCTCTCTCTCTTCGGATCACTTAATTCCTTGCAAACGCCGTTAACCTACTTAAATCTGGTCATAACATGATTTTCCCGTTCTTAGAACTGTCTACTCACACAGTTAGAAAGTATCAAATAAGGATTTTCAAAAACGACAGGGGATTAAGTGTAAGGTATTTAATTAAAAAAAATGATTGATGATGAATGTGTTGAGGAAAATATGGAGGCAGAGAAGGGCAAAAAAGAAGAGTTTAAGAGGAAAGGGAGAGAAAAGAGGAATGAGAAGGGACAAGAAAAGAGAATGAAGAGATCGTGGAAGAAGCTTGATGGGAAGCGGGGGAGAAGGGAGAGGAGAGGGGAGAAAGAAAAAAGAAAGAGTGGGGAGAAAGGAAGGAAAGTTAGAGATTGGAAGAAGGAGAGAAGGGGATGGAGAATAGGGTGAAGGAGGATGTGAAGAAGGAGACGAGACGGGATTTTAATGGGTAGGAAGAGGAAGAAAAGGAAGGCATGAATTTAGAGAAAACAAGAAAGGGGATGCGGAGAGAGAATAGAAAGTTAGAAGAAGAAGAAGAAATGTTGAGGATGGAGGACCAGCGTCTCCAGTGGAATTGACCACCGTAATTGATCAAGGTAGACGTTGCGATCATTAGGCTTCCTCCATGACTAAATCAAAGCACTGAATCAAAAAAGACAAGGAAATGCAACACAATAAACTTGGTGCTACTTCAAATCCCCTGGATTTACCCAGCAGCCTGTGTGGAAAAGTTCATCCGTGTAGCCTTCGCCGGCCATCTGTTACCCTGCAGCAGGCCAAGCCGAGATGTGATAATGTTTATGAAATATATATACATACACACATACACACACACACACACATATATATATATATATATATATATATATATATATATATATATATATATGTGTGTGTGTGTGTGTGTGTGTGTGTGTGTGTGTCATATCACCACAAGAAATACTACCGGAATTAGTTGAACAATTTGAATCGTGCAGCCTAGGATGTGCATACCCCATCTAACCGGAAGCAGTCTCTGCACGCTTCTGGAATTTGGCGATACATTTCCTTCTCACAGCAATATTCATTCCTTGAAAACCTCAGAAATTTTGATGTTGAAGTAGCGACCATACCACGACACCAATATCGACGGATACGTAAATGTATAAATATGTATTTATGTATGTCTATGATTTTAATTAGCATTCTTAGAGACGATATCATAATTTACTTTTGCATGCAGTCTGAGATTAAAACTGACATAACAGATTTAATATTCACATGAGTTAACATTCAATTGGAATAACACGAACAGCAAGTCACGCCTGTTTTTATACTTACTGATCCGTTATCGTTATATACGTTTTTAGGGTAACCCATGTAGGTAAACCTTGTTACAAAAAATAAACATTTAATATAAAACAATATCAATATACAATTTATATAATACCCTGTATAGAATGACTAACTACATGTATAAACGAAAACTATATAATGAAGTGCATTGGTGTTGGGTCAACACTGCTGGGTGGTCAGATTTATATACCCGTTCTGTTTTTAAAATCCCCAAAAGAGTTACATGGTAAACAATCAATGATCCCACCAAGAGAAATTTATACATTGTACCATAGTATCAAAGTATACGAAAAAAACAACAGAAGATAATTACATTGATTGCATTGATAGGTATTGAGAAATAATTAACTGTAGTGACTCGAAAAAATCTTTTGGAATTTTTTTTAAATTTCCAGTGTTTAAAGCTCTAAAGCTTTCTAGAGTATATATATATATATATATATATATATATATATATATATATATATATATATATATATATATATTAATAAATTCTACAAGCAATCTATTAGACTTGAAGGTTACGATGTTTTATGATTAACATTGAGGTGTTCGTGAAGAATTGCAC
>OY735228.1:48616753-48649253 GCA_963457665.1 Thysanoteuthis rhombus
AAAAAAACACTTAATTACTTTGTCTTTACTCTACATCTAACCGCACACAATAAGGTAAACATCACCATTTGAAAAGATTTTCGAAATTGTAAATATAATTTTTGGAAACCTTGTATTGATATCAATACTATTCAATTTTTCTACTATCAGCACACACACACACACGCACACATGCATATGAAAATGGAGTGAGACCATCTCGAAACCAAGTTTGTTTGTTTATGTAAGCATTTAATCTTATGAGATGTTCCGCTTTATATAAGCATTCTCAAACTGAAACAAATGAAAATTCAGAGAGGGTGGCATTGGATAGAGAGTGGTTGCGGAAGAGAGACTTATGGGTGTGATCTTCTGTATGGAATAGAAATATGTGAATGCTGGATGTCAAATGTGTGTGTGTGCATGCGTGTGTGTGTGTGTGTGTGTGTGTGTGTGTGTCTTCCATGATTGGCATATTAGTAAAACCTGTTTGTTTGTCTCAGTGTTGCCGTATCACGTGTCTTAATGAGTGTGTTAATGAATCACAAGTGTTTGTGTTGTCGTAACGTCATTGCCTGCGGTGGGTTTAGGACATTGGTGTATGTGCATATGTGTCGTTGTGAGAGCGTATATGTATGTAAGAAAATAGATGAATGTGTATATTAGATGTCAAATGTGTGTGTGTCTTTGGTGGTGGGTATATATGTGTCTTCGTGTGAGCGTATGCGTATGTTCGAAAATAGATGTATGTGTATATTGGATGTCAGATGTGTGTGTCTCCAGTGATGGGCATATTTGTACAGCCTATGAGTTACCATATACCCACCACCAAAGACACACACACATTTGACATCTAATATACACATTCATCTATTTTCTTACATACATATATAAATATATCGTGTTTGTTTGTGTTTTTGTTTGTATAGCATTGTGAGTGATTCACAAGTGTGTTGAGATATTTGTGATACTAATCTGCTCCAACACTGCTATTCTTATTGTCATAAAAGCCTGTGCGACACAACTGCTATTCGCTTATGGGCTGCAGCCATTAACCCAGCAACAAGCGAAAAGCAAGATAGCCAGAGATTAGGAACACTTTAGGTTTTTATTTCAATATCTGATGTCTGTCCCATCAAAGATTCACCAATCCCATTCAAAAGAATTCACGAAGAGTTAAATTCCAAAATAGCCCAAACACTCTTCAGAAATGTTGGGATATAGCAACCTGGTGGCTGTTCAGCTGGGATATGAGCAAACTTCAATACGGCAGGGTCCCCGATGTATTGCATCCCTAACAACATAGGTCAACAGTGTGAGAATGAATAAATTCAATGTCTATGCAAAAAGCATTATTGCACCGTGGAATTTATTTGCGTTGTTATCTACAATGGTTTGATCCGTGGCAGCTCGTTTCGATTGAGATTTACAGCCAAACTTTTACTTGACATCAGACAATGCTCTTATCTCTCGTTTTTTCCAAGAGGAAATAATTTTCGAATTCCGTTAGGTAGTGTTTTATAGTCAAACTAAGATAGACTTGATATTAGATGATGCTCTTATCTCCCATGTTTTTTAAGGAAAAAATAATTTTATGTAATCTTATGATTGTAATTATGTAATCTTGGTAATTTGTAAAATTACAAGAAACACACATAACATTTTTATGATAATGTTTAATCACAGAGCCCAATGATTGCAAGCTTAATAGTGATAATTAATTGATTAATAAAATAAGCTGGGAAGTAAAACCAGTTACACTAATGTTTCGAAAGCAATCATATATGTGTGTGTATATGTGTGTGTGCGAGGAGGCTTGGCTTTACGACCGACGATTTTGGAGGAGATTCCACGCCTATTCCGGATCTGCTTTTGCCCAGCAAGACCCACATGGTAAAGGCAATTTTTCTCGATCTGACAACCGGAGGGGGGAAACCAGTTTTAAAGGCGTTACTTTTTTTTTTTCTTCTTCTCCATTAGCTCAGCAGTATAGTTCTGTTAGGGAGGTTCACTCAAACGTCTCGTGTAGCTATGTTTCCCTGTCGGTCGTCTCTGTTGCCGATTGGCGGTAGTCAATTCCACAAGAGATTGAGGTCCTTTTTAAGTTGTCCCTGTATCTCTTCAGTGATGTCCTACTGATCTGCCGACCAGAGACCAGATCGCTGGAGAGATGGGTCTTTGAAAGACGATAGTTTCCCTTCCTCGCCACATGGCCTGCCAAGCCCAGATGTACCATTTGCAGCGTAGTTTCAAGCTTTTTGGTACTCGTAGTCATGTAACCTTCCATGTTTGTGGTAAAGTCAATCTAGTGCACATTAAAATGAAGCTAGTTAGTTTAGATTAAAAATCCGCGAATATATTCAAATTTCTGTAACTACTGGGATATCATTATCTATTATCGACTACTATTCTATACCACCTTTTTTTCTCGTATCAAAACTCAACTCAAGCTGTTGATCTGCGACAGTGAGTAAACAGCACGAATCGAAAATAAAGAATGAGCTCCTGGTGAGACTCGAATTCACATCCCCTTTTTGGCGCAAGGAAGCATGGTTAAATAAACAAGAAAAAAAACTACTATAGTCTCTTCAGTGTAAGGATCCATTAATCCAAATGCTGCTTGGTAACCTCTGGTGTGATCTTGCACTAACTCCTGTTTCACATATCGCATACTATATAAAAAAAAGCAATAAATCCAGATGCTTTAGTTCTACATTTTACATACTTTTTTTCATTTTTTTGATCGTAAAGTTGTAGGAACATGACGACATTGTATTAATCGCACGATTGCAACCAAAATATCCTGCACAAGAGAGCAATAATAATAATAATAATAATAATAATAATAATAATAATAATAATAATG
Source organism: Thysanoteuthis rhombus (assembly GCA_963457665.1). Taxonomy (NCBI): domain Eukaryota; kingdom Metazoa; phylum Mollusca; class Cephalopoda; order Oegopsida; family Thysanoteuthidae; genus Thysanoteuthis; species Thysanoteuthis major. The sequence continues at coordinate 48,619,599 of OY735228.1, forward strand.
CGTCCGTTTCGATTTACCTCATCGCACTCTAGTAAGGATATGCCAGTAGGATCGGCCCAAACGTTCATCGAACCCTTAGAAGAATTTGATAGTGCGCGCACAAGACTTTCGGGGTTCCACAGCAGCTTTTTAGTTAGCTCGTGCCTAGGACCTGATTTGTAAGTCAGACTAATTTACTAACATTACACGTTTATACAAGAAACCCTCTACTAAATCTGTCAATATCAACAAAGGTTTCTTCAGTTCTAAGCCGGCCTGGCTAACTTGCAATCTATCTATGTATGTGTTGCGCATACAGGTCGCACCAACGGAACTAAAAACTATAATTTTGAATGTTTACTCCTTATTATGTCTAGAAATACTTTTTTCTAGTTACAAAAGCAATATGTATATATATATTGAAAACATTAATCTATCTATTTACGCTCTATTTCCAAATATTCAGTACTTTAAGATATATATATATATATATATATATATAGTTTCTATCTTTAGACTTATATATATATGAGCCTTTTGTTTCTTTGTTTGTGTCTCTTCTCTGCTAAAACTACAAGACTGAGTAACTTGACGTTTGGCATAGTGGATCAATAAAATTGCTTTCCTGCTAATCTTCAAGGTAAACAGAGTTCATTCTCCAGCCAATCTTGGGTTCTAAACACCAGGAAAACATCTTTTCATACCAAGATTCTTTCAAAATCATAACTCAAGTAAGGCAATTAATCTACGATAGTGAGTAAACAGCGCAACTTGGAAGTAAAGATTTATGTGTCTGCGTAAATAATGTTTCTGCTAGTTTTGTTGGGTAAGAGGAAATCAAAGAAAAACATATCCTTCAACGTGTTGTGTATTTTACAGTCCTCCCTCTACATATATATTTATATGTGTGTGTGTGTGTGTGTGTCGACCTCTAAGTCGGTCAGTGTTCATCAAAGTTTAGTTCAAAATTCGTAGGGTAAGCCGACTTTCCAACAAGAAGCAACATAGTTTTCGTCAAAGTACCAAATTCATAGGCGACTAATCATGAAGCACTAGTGAAAATAGTCGATGCTTAAAAAGTTGATAGTCACACCAGCATATACGGCACATAGAATCAGCTTATTCTGGCACAATAATACAAGAGTGGATCTTTCACTTCAAAGTAGTAATGATCAGCTAAACTAGCTTGCTAACCACAGATTCTCTAGGGGTGGCTCCAGATATTTACTGAGTTTAGCCAAGTCTTTCACATAACCACACTCTTTTAGGATCAAGACTAACTTGCTTATCAACACTAAATAGCAGGCACACATACACATATACACGTAAGCACATTATACACAGTTGTTGACAGCCGTGCTATCTCGTAGATGGGTGCTTTAAATTGCAAACAGCTGCACTATCTCTTTCGGGGAACGGTAGAACTCTATAGCTAGCTCGGCGTCTTCAATATATGGAACATTCACGTCCTGTGGTTCTAACATAGGTCAGCCTTACTGTCAGAATTTTCCCACAAAGGGGTAACAGACCTCCATAGGTAGTTCTGCCAGGAGGAGGACACACCTGTCAACCCCACGATATAGATGCCCTACTCCTATTCATGCGACGTCGTTAAACCATAGAATACGATCCCTTGGTTTAAAATGTCAGGTCGACCCTGGGGAAGTTGCAGTTCACTTTAAAACTCTATTGCAGGGGCTGGAGGGTCATTCTGAATACACGCCCTGCCGCCGATGGTCCCACTGCTATGAGAAAGCCTTCCAATAAATTCGTTCGCAGAGCCATCATACACACATACACTCATATATATATATATATATATATGTGTGTGTGTGTGTGTGTGTGTGTGTGTGTGCATGTGTGTGTGTGTGTGTATTTACAGAAACACAAATAAATGGATATAATTAAAAAGTATTATAAAACATGTCTAGACATCCACCAACGAAGATTTAATCAGAAACAATCTCCTATTTTCATACTTCTTTTATCAATTTAATATGCTGTCAAATTATATATATATATATATATGTATATATATATATGTGTGTGTGTGTGCGTGTGTGTATGTGTGTGTGTGTGTGTGTGTGCATGTGTGTGTATGAGTGTGAGTGAAAGATGTAGTGTATATTATCATCGTTGTAACTCAATACGAGAATGGCGGTTCCTGGGAAAGCTCACCATTATATATCCTCATAGTGCAGCTTGTTCTTGAGAAAGGGACCGGGTGCATAGTCGGGTACCCACTTGGCAAAAGTTCTATTATTTGCACAAGTAGACCTACATTTTTTGCAACCGACATAACAAAGCACATATTTAGTTATGTTTCGGGGTTTTGAATTCTAGATTTCTCGAAAATGCTTTTCATCAAATTAAATTGTTAAATGAAAAATTGAAGAAAATAAGAAGTTTTTATTTCTATCCCTCTAACATCAGAGTCGATAAAGGGGACTGAAAAAGTGAACGCACATTGCTGTATGGAATAGTTTCCTAACTATCAATTTAATTTGGACTCCTATCCCCTTGCTCAAAATCTAATTACGCCCCAGCAATCACAGAAATCATAAACTGATTTTGTGTTTGTTCAAATACTTATGAGCAATCATTTTTTTTATGTATGAATTATCATTGATAAAAATAGAAATCATGATGTTCCTATTTTTAACTCTCAAAAACAAGCAGTTAGAAGTGAGATCGATGTTTGTTCGAATGATTATGACAGCTACGGTGTACAACTCCTAATCTCGTCCATGTTTTGAAATCCCCTTGAGAAAATTCAGAAGTCCCAAGGAGCCATGACAAGATGTTTCGACAGAGAAACTATTCTGCAAGAGACTCTAAGAATGCAGCAGTCACGAAGTACACAAGCTTTCTCGACGGCGTCTCATACCTGGCAGAGTGACTCTAAAGAAGAGTGTCAGTTCATGCAAGCACAGTAGGGTCCCCTTTGACTGGTTTCCAATTCACATCAAGACCTTCAACAGGTTTTTGTGATTTTCAAAATAGCTGGATACTTTCCGGGCAGACCATGTATGAGAGATTGTGTGATTTTGTGTATGTGTGTGAGCCTGTGTCTGTGTGTCTTCGTGTATCTGTGTGTGTGCATGCATGTGTGTGTATATGCACTCACGTATGTTGTGTGGTCTTTTTTTTTTTTTGATTTAATCAAAAAATATGATGTTTGCAACTTTTAAACATTTGTTTAATGACTTATTTGATTGCACTAAAATATACTAAATTTCCCAGGCTCTCTTTACTGGACACTTCCTCGCCTTTACTTACCCTGAATAGTAGATCTCTTCTTTCACCTCTCCACTCTATGTGGTATTTCCTGAAGTTACGCAAGGTCAGGGAATTCCCTAATGTCTGCGGTTTTAACGACCTACTTCAAATATTTCTTCCTAAAGCCCACACTCAAGAAGCGATCTGATGTCGTGATTTTCATCACGTATGGATGAGATTTAAAATAGTGCTTCCTGACCTTCCACCCACCAAGGCCCCTTTTAGTAGTTGGACTGTCATTAAAACTATCAACATGGATTTCTCCAGTTTTTAAGTGGGTCTGACTAGCAGTATTGTTGGTTGTAACGTTGTGTGAATTATTATCTTTGCACGAACGAATGGAGAACATTTTAGAAAGCGTCCACCAAAGCCGTCACCAAAAACTGTTAACATAGGTTTCTTCAGTATTTAAGTGGGTCTGACTGGCAGTATTGTCAGTCGTGGCGTTGTGTAAATTATCATCTTGGCACGAACTATTAGAAAACATTTTTGGCAGCGTCAACCAAAACCTTTACGAAACTGTCCACATAGGTTTTTTCAGTATTCAAGTTGGTTTGGCTGGCTATGTATAAATGTTTGTATCACACGTACAGACCTCACCACCGGAGCCAGTAGGCTGAAAATTTACTTTTTATAATATTAACATGAATTGTGTTTTTTTGATCGTCCCTAAATAGGTTGTTGGGGTGTGTGGGGGGTCAGTTTGTAATTTAAGTTTATGCTAAACTGGTTTGTAACTTCATACTTTTTAAGTGCTCTCTGTTCACCTAGATGAGATATAAAGAATCATTGATCACTCCTTTATCCGATTTTTAGTTGATCACCCCAAGCACCACATGCTGCCAAAAGACGTTTTTCAAGTGACTGTTTCAATTGAGTGATTCACCTGATCTGTTTTTTATTCATTTCTTCCGTTTTCTACGTCATGTCTTTCTTACGTAGTTACTTACTTTCTTTCTCTCACATACGCCCTTTTCTCCTCACTATATTTGTATCCTAAGTGTCTGATTTATTACCTACATCGACTACGAACCAGAAAAAGGACCATCATTATTAAGAGTAGCTCATTATTTATGATATGGTTGGGCTATTTTCCTCGTCTATGAGTTCATTATCCCTCATAGTTTAGGCCCTATACCTCACAACTCTCGTCGGGTGCTATTGGTTCTCGAATGTGGAATCACTACTCCGAGCACATGCTCAATTGGTTTGGATACATCAGATCCATTTTTCGCAGACCAAGGATGTGTTTTCAGTGTCACATTCCTAGTTACTTCCCTTGCATTGGATAAGCTCTCCCTTTTTTTCGGAGAAGTCCCTAATGACGAGAGGTTCCTAGATGCTATTGATGCTGATGTTTAATCGGCTGATTGGTTCGAATGAAGGAAGATTGAGTGCTGCCACATTCAGGCGCTGTATTTGCCAATTTGAAACGCAGTGAAGGCATGAACACATAGACGAAGAGAAACGTTCAACCATATCACACATAATGATTGATAAGCCACATCTAACAAAATTCTGATACGAAATGACTCGCATATCTATAAAATTGTTGGCTTTCATTGACCATTGATGACAACTTATTTTTGTTAAGTGAATACCAGGGGGAAGGGCAAAGTGACCGAACAGCAAACGTTATAGAGAATGGAATCGGTGAGACGAATTCAAACTCCCGTTCATTCGCAGAAAAGCCCTTGGGAAAGTCAAGTATCCATCTCTAGTAGGTCAGACAAAACTTAGTAGCTATAGCTGCCGAACAGTTTGGATCCCAATCCCAACGCAAACTGGGGATGGATGGGCTCTGTCATAATATATATATATATATATATATATATATATATATATACATATATATATATATATATATATATATATAGAGAGAGAGAGAGAGAGAGAGAGAGAGAGAAAGAAGTATCCAACCAGCCCCAGCGTCTGCAAAATCAGCAGACATGTACTTTGATTTTATTCTTTGAAATAAAATCCCGTCTTCAAAAAAAAAAAAAAGGAATATGTGAGAAGGCTGAGGAGTAATCAATGGCATTAAACATACATGGGGGCTTTTATGTTCTTGCTCTCTTTGTTTTTTTTTTGGTGGTGTAGCCCGGGCCTAGGCTTCTTTTTGCACAGGCTGCTATACCTTTAGAGAGAGAGAGAGAGTAGAAAACTTCAGCCAGCACACATAACGATCTGCTAGTCTAGCTTGTTAACCAATATTCTACGGTGTGATGTTATTAAGTCAGCCAGAATAAACACAAGCATGGAGACATTCCAGGGTGAAGAAAGAAATAAACATAGAATCTGCGGAATTTTTAATATAATTGTCTTTCCGAATGAGGAAAACCTCTTATTAATAACATAAGGAGTAAAAAAAAAAAAAAGACAAATACACCAAGGCAAAATAATAATGGAGAAAAAAGTAACAGTTCCGGTTAGTCACTCAATAGAAACTATCACGTGTCCAACGTTTTTGGCGGGTGATCAATTAAAAAAAAAGGAAAATATGGAAGATCACTGAACTTACTCAAGTTTCTTATCTTGCCTTTTGTTGAGCTTTGATCTCTAAAAAAAAGTCTGAATTCCCAAAGAACAAGAATGGATGACAGTGAGGGATAGATTTAGAATATTTTTACATCGTATCCTCCCTACCCAACTGGAAATCTAGTCAGGAGGGGACTAAAAAAAAAATTTTTTTCTAGACAAAATAAAGAGTAAATGAAAAAATGTCAGTACCCTAGCTCCATTGGTGCGGCTTCTATGCATGGCACACACATAAACAGTCAGTCAAATGGACCAACTTAAAAACTGGAGAAACCTGTTTTTGAGAAGATCTGTTATTAATTTTAAGAAATATGATATTTTGAAGTACATTAAAATACAAAACAGATTAGTTTTGAGAATATATCGTACACACACACACACACATATATATATATATATATATATATGTGTGTGTGTGTGTGTGTGTATATGTATATATATATATATCTATATATATAGCTCCAATGGTGATGCTCCATTTATGGTGCATTGACAGCTGCCACAGAGACAGACAGTAAGTCAAACAGACGGGTCAACTTGAAAACTGAGGAAACCTACGTTAGCCGTTTTGGTGACAGTTTTGGTTTACGTTTTCTAAAAGCACATTTTTGCAACACATTGAGAAGGTTAGAAATCAAAACTTGCTTAAATAAACAAATATATGGACACAAAAATGTTAATTCCAGAATAACATAAATAACTTTTTTCTTCCTCTTTAAAAGGAAGTGAGTGAAAACCGCAAAAGAGCATTGAGATGTCAGGAAATATTGTAAAAATTTAAATCTGGAAATTATGAAAACATATATATATATATATATATATATATATATATATATATATATATATATATATATATATATTGATACAAGTATATATATTGATACATAAATATGGATATATAAATAGACTATGAGCTGTATGAGACATTCGTTCACCTCTTAAATCTTATTAAACAATACACGTTTACATAGACCCAACTGAACTGGAGGAAAATGTTTGTTTCACATCAAATCATAATTCAATTTAAGCTCCCCATAAACATAAATTATTATTCTATTTCTATTACATGAATATAGACATAAATAGGAATCTTATTTTAAATATGATCTGAGTTTATTTGTAAACCATATAGAATTATACATGTTAAAAATTTTGTTTGAACCTTGTTAAAACAATACATATTCACATAAACAGTAACAAGAGAAGAAAGTTTGCTTCACAACAAATTAGAATTATTGAGTGGTTATATTCATATAAGCGTACGACGAGTAAGGCCATACCAAAAAACTGTCCTGTTTTCTAATACTCTCGAAACAGGGCTATGGTAAATCGGCTGATTAACTCTATAAGAGCAAATAAAAATTGAAAATATAAATGCAAATATAATTAAATTGGTTGTGCGCACCTGTGTGTGTATGTGTCGAAAGAGAAGGAGAAGAATATATATATATATATATATATATATATATATATATATATATATATATATATATATGCACCTCTTATTGTTTGCGAGTATATACTTAGTTCTCTACTCACATGTCATTCATACCAGTGTACAAATAAATATGTCATATTTATACACGATTTTAGATCAATGATTTCATAGCTTAAACGTAATCAATAGCTGAATTTTATATCCAAAATTTTTCAGAGTATGATTTTCGATATACATGATTGATATTCACCAGTGTATAGAATGCATTTTACGAAAAAGTTTGAATTTCGAAAATATTTGCTGGGCGGAACAATTTTTTTTGTTTTTTCTCCCATTGGACGATGGATTTATTGTGTGTGTATTGTGTGTTCGTGTGTGTTTGTGTGTGTTTGTGTGTGTGTGTGCCTATGCTTGCGTTGCGCACGTACGCACGTGTGTCTGTTTGTTTGTATATGTATTTCGGAGCTAAAAATGGCTTATACATCCCTGATGACTCTATTCAGTTTTGCCATTTGAAAATACCTTTCAACTAGATCTTTTTTGGGGGGGAAGGGGTTATCCCCTTGTCAGAAATTGCTATTTAGATGTGATTAGTTATGGAGTGAGAAATGTCTTTACTAGATTTAAAATAATGAAATAAGAAGTATTTTGATAAAATCATTAATATTTAAGGGGTTTTTTTGCCGATTAAAGTTATATTTAATATACTTCTCATAGATATATATCTGGAAAATCCAGATGTTTCTAAATGTTTTTAGATTAAATTTCAGATGTTAACTTCAAAATAGATTTGGTATGCTTTTCGACTCAATTTTAGATGCTGACATGGAAATAGATTTGGCAACACAGTCTCTGAGTTATGTTCCCAGCGAGTCAAAACGTTTCCTAGTCCTGCTTCTTCGACACACTCAGGAATTGTTGCCTTTCGTTCTGTCATAATTTCTTTGTAAGAGATAGGACGCTGAATGATTCCTTTTTCAAAAGCAGCTTCCGCTTTTTGTTCTCCAGTTTTCAACACTCCTTCCATTGCTGTGGCCATTCTTTCTCGTCCTTTCTCACAATTTTCTGTTCACTTGCTTTTTAGATGTGTTCACACATCTTAATAACTCACTTTGTGAGTCCCTAGTTAGCTAATATAATATAATATATCATAATATAATATTACATAACAGTGACGTAATGAGAAAACACTGAAGAATTGCACGGGAAGAAAGTGGGAATCAGCGTTCACGAGAATGGAATTAAAGATTAAAATTGTTTTCTTTAAGATTTAATGTATATAATCTATAGCTAACCCCCTTATCCGCAATTTCGCATTCTTTGGTCCTCCCTTATCCGCTGTTTACCCTTCAGAGGTCCCATTCATCTGCAGTTTCCATTTCAATGCCCCGTCCCCGTATTCGCGGTTCAACTTTCATCGGTACGTGGCCGCATCACTAGAATTCCATTCAGGTTAACAGGATGTTTTTTTTTCCTTTTTCATTCATATTTCTCCTTCTAATTATTTCCCTGTGCGTTTCAAGTTTTGTTTCATCCCCCCCCCCCCCACCTGATTCTGAGTTTGCTCTCTTTCTTTCCTTCAAGGAGTCAGGGCCACCTGGAGAGCCGCCTAGGACGCAGACCTCAGACTTTTCAGGAGAAAAATTTAAAAGATCAAGTAACTGGCAACAGAAATTTCTAGCTTAGCTTTGAGTGCCTAAAACTCTGGCGCAAACGTTAAGCCTCGGTTAGGGTGCCAGTCTAGTTCATCTCTCCTTCTTGAATTCTGTCAGCCTCGGTTTTGCATGTTATTTCTGAGGATCCATGTTGTGAGTCCATCCGTTATCTCTCATTCTTGCAACATGGCCTGCCTGTTTCTAATAGATTCTATGATGTCTCAGACTCCCGTTTTCTTCCTAATATACTATACTGTCTTGTGATCTCTCCATGTGAGTTTGAGTATGATTCTCTCATGTGCGCATTGCATGCTTCTCAGTTTGAGAATCTGTCTCTTGGTTAGGTTCCATGTTTCAGCTCCATAAGTGACTATCAGGAGGATACATTGGTTGCATACTCTATTTTTAGGATTATTGAGATCGTCTTGAGCTTGCTCTGTCGAAGGCTTGCCAACCTAGAGTTATTCTCCGCTTGCTTTCTTCCTCTTTCATGGGTTTCATAAAGATTCGTTGTCCAAGGTAGATGTAGTGGTCTACTTTTCCCAGTTTTGCATCTTTGATTTTAACAGTTAAGAATAACGCTTATCCTTTTCCGAACAGTCTAATGATAACAGCAAAAATGAGTGGGCAATAAAGACTAAAAATCCAAGTTGAAGCAGATATTGAAATATTAATTTCATAACAACGTTCTTTGTTTTGATAAATGAATGAATAATGAAAAAAATGAAAATCTAAATATATGTTCTACGAAAGTATTTTCAATCATAAAGCTTTAAAGCGGATTATAACTCTACACCCACCCGGACGGGCCGTACACATGCGCATGTATATACTAATACACGGATATTCTTTCAGCTTTTTCTTTTGCTCATCCAAACATTGTGTGTGTGTGTGTGTGTGTGTGTGTGTGTGTGTGTGTGTGTGTGTGTGTCCTGAGCTGTCTTATTTGATGGGTGCATTGGGCAGTTACCCCGGAGTCCAACGATTTTAGGGGACCCGAAATTCAATTTGAAAGATAAAAATTTAGGTTCATATTATTAGATAGGAAACATGGGGAACTTTCTCTAAACCTGTTTACATTCATGTTTGAATGAGTTCTTGACTCCTGGATCAACACATTAAATCAGGGTCTGCACAACAGCCCGCAGGCCAAATCTTGCGTATTCCTTTGCCCGGGGGCTCCAAATATTCTTAAGATGGTCCTTTGTATTTCAGCAGTGAAGGAGTATAGTCATATTTGGTGCAGGGCCGTATTTTTCCACGAAAACAGAATCAAGTCAAATTCACTGGAGGGACGTCAATGTACTGTCGGTTGAGAAATTCCATATTTGAAACCCAATCTCTAATGCTTCAGGCTTATATAATGCGCCGTCCTAAGGGATTTTATAAACACGAAGCAGGGGTCCCAACTCAATTTAATGCAATCAAAAGAAGAAACCATGGTCCCCAATATAGCATCTCACCCTGATGCCTGTGGCAATAAACGAGGGAATGGACAATTTCTAGATGACCCACCATTCGACCTTAAATCAGATCAGGGGTACCCCTACCAAAAGAGATGTTGTGTAACATTCGTCATCGTGATGGAATCACCATGGGGCCTCGTTAGTAATTTATGACTGCAGTATTTTTGTTGTGCAACACATGTTTGAGTCCCGGGGGGTCATACAGAGAAAATTTGATTCGTAGTTCAAGTTTTTGTTTTCACACTTATCCTCATGTTATATATTAAATTAAAATCAGTTGTTCTACCAAAGGCGTTTAATTATTCAATTATTTTATGATTTCTTAAACATTCCACCGTTGACGAATGATTTCTATAAAATTATAATAACAATTACTCTATTCACTCGTGTGCAATGCAAGAAATTCAATATAAAAATCATGGTTACAATGGAGGGTAGCATTATACTCGAATAAAAAATAATAATGACGATGTATTCATTGCAGTTAATAACTGAAGAACCGCAGCATCAAAATTTGAAGTCTTCTTTTATGCAATGGAATTTTCAGTTTTTTTTTTTTTTTTGTATCTTTCTTGTTCCTCCTTCGTCTTTTTTCACTTCGTTTCCAATTACGATAAACAATGAAAAGGAAGGAAGACGTGTTATATCATGAAAAGTTGTGGCGTCATCAGAAAAATATCTATTCCGATCAATTTTTACCCGCTGCTGTATTATTATAGGATGCACGAAGTCTGCATTTTTGTATTTAAAAAAGTAAAAAAAATGGTAAAAAAAAACCCCCGAAAACACCAAAATTTACCATTTGCGATTCCTATTGAAAGCAATACTCGCAGAATATTTCTATATGGCAATATTTTACTCGTATCAGACAATTAACTTAAAGACTACCTGTTCTTCTCCTTCTTCTACCTCTTGCTATTACTACTATGGACGGTGAACGCATCATTGAACTTATGGTTCTTGTTTCGTTATATCTAAACTCGAAATAAATCAATGAATTATAAATAAAATCATATTTTAATTAAACAGAAAAATTAAAACTAAAACATCCGTTCATTATATACCGTGGAATTATGTGATAATAAAGTATTAATCTTTTAATCGGCTTAGTGGATTATCGGAATTTTGAGGTCATAGCTGCGGTCGTTTGAAAATGCTCGAAATGGCATTTATTTTGGGTAGAATTAGTTTTATAATTTGGGGGGAGATTTGAGACGGTTGGGGGTAAAATCTTTTTTTTTTTTTTCAGGAAAAAAAGCCATAAAAACAGGAATGAAAAAGAGACGTTTTATCAAGTCTTATGTTTCAATTTGCCATCTTCTTTTCCCAGCTCACTGAGTCCATTCGTTGAGCAATTATTCGTTCGGACATCCCCAACCTCTTGCAATTTCTCTTTTTAAAAATGCGCATCACTATTTGATACCCGTGAAAAAATCTCGGATAGATTTGAACTTCTAAGAAACGATTTTCTAAGAGAAAAAATAATCGAAAATTTGTTTCAGTAGAAGAGTCCATAGTTTCAAATGGTGAGAAGGAAGTACTTTCATCGGCAAAATTCTTACCCCTGAGTGAGAGAGTCTGGTGTTACGGAGAGCATAACAAGAAAATCACATCGTTTATTACATAAGCATCTTCTTTACAGAGATATACGTTTCCGCCTTTTTTTCAAGAACATTCATGTATCTCTAATGACTGTCCATAACACATCTCCAAAAGTTATCAATGAATACCAATGTGATTCGATGAAAAGATGGACAATTGACTGTGAGGAAATTTAATAAATTTTGGAGTGGATCCATCCACAATTAACTTCCCTGCGTTGCTGTTATATGTCCAAACCACATATCGCCAAATTTTCATGATTGTCCACACGTCCTCAATAAATTCCAGTAAATTTTTTCGTAAGGGCGGACAATAAGCTATGCGAGAACTGCTTGAATGTTGGGACGGATCCATGCAATAAATAAACTGCCATGACAATGACGATGGCATAGGTATGCACTCTCTGAGTTACGACCGGAGAACCAGGAAATTCGCACCGTTCATAATATATATATACTAGAATATACCTGCCAGAAATGACGGGGTTATTTATGTATGGCTCAGTACTATGGAGCCTAAAGCCATTTTATTAGGTAATATATTTTTAACTAGAATATAACCGTTCAAAATGACAGGGTTATTTATGTATGGATGGTCAGTAAGGAGCCTAAACCTATTTCATTTGCTGATTTATTTTTGATATGTCAAGTATCCTAATTCTAAGTTTTTTTTTCCAAGTCTCAACGCATCTCACACTGTTTTAATGTGTGATCAGAAAACATGAAATCTTAAGCGTTTCTATGTTGTATTTTTATTGTTATGTCATAATAGAAAGGTAGATCAACCAATGAGATCCTCCGATTTGAGCACAAACAAACAACAACAAAAAGACTAATGAATAAATGAATAAAAAGAAAAAATGCATATCAGCTAATTATATGGTTAGATACGCGGTATTTCCGGAAGTTAAAAGTGGACATTAAAAAAGGAAAACATCTAATGACTCACTGGAAAGTGATACAGCAAATATGATCGTGGGATAGATGAATGAATTGTATGAAGAATGAAGATAACTCGCGCTGTTTTGTAGACTAGTTCGCTTCGTGGTGGTGTATAAGTCATTGTATAATGGAGTCAATGTTGCTCTCTTTTTCTAAGTACGCTGCTATCTACAGTAGCTATCAGCATCACTGACTGGCATACCAGAATTTTTGTTACGTCCCTTGCTCAGTGTTGCCAGTTTAGATGTTTTTGGCTGCGTCTAGATGTCAGAAATTGCTATTTAGATGACTTTTATCAATACTCTTATTCACTTCATAGGAATGAAATGAGAAAAACAGTTATAAACTACGAAATATTCTCACATAATAAAAGTTGACGGTTAAAATCACTTTTAATGTAATGATGAAATGTGATACATTTCCTACATTATATATATATATATATATATATATATATATATATATATATATATATATATATATATATATATATCAGAATGTTGTTCTCTACACAAACAAGTTTATGTTTCTGAGGCCCAGACAGAGCAGCAACATAAACGTGTTTTTATAGCAAATACCCATTCCACTATATCGCCAGCTCTACCCTAAACCAACTTGATGTAAAAAGTTGAATGTATCGATCACTCTGCAATAAATCCATCATACATTGGTTATTGCATTATATCATATCATATGGCATACCTGATTTATACTATATATATATATATGTATAAATATATACACACTACAAATCAGGGATGTACATATATACATAAGAATAAAGATGTTTCTGGGTGTTTGAAGATGATTTCAACTTGGTTTTGGATGAAAAATTGTGAATGAAGTTGGCAGAACAGTCTTTGCTAGTCACCTATGGTCTGATATTCAGGTTTGTTTAGAATAAGCAGAAATTCGTGCTAGACTGTCAATTGAGAATGAGGTACAGATGTGTGTCTCTGAAACTGCGCCTGGAATTTTGAATTGATTAGCCGCACTATTCGAGATAAACTTGAACTAACAAATACTAAATATCTAATGTTTGCCTCTATGGTAGCATCGGGCAGGGACTCAGTTGCCAATTCGTTTTGATTTTGTGATCCAATATTGAGGCAAAAAATCCAAGTTGTCCAGATGATAATTCAAATATATATAACATATCTTTAAAACATTGCAGTTTTTTTTGTGGGGGGGGGGATAATGTGTGAATTTTATACGCATCGTACCTATTTGGGATTTAATGGAACCGTTCAAGGCACTGAATCAAGTCATTGGTTAAAAAGAAGTGGTTCTACTTAAAATCGACCATTGTAAAATAATATATTAGATGTGACCCAAAATGCTAAATTTATTCGGCTCAGGGCTTATGTTTACAAGCGGTCGGGAGAAAAGAGAGAAGTTTTCAATTAGTTGAGCTCGGTTTGAATAGTCAAGTCGAAGTCGTTGTGACTGTATACATCGTAGAAGACAGGTGTGACAGTTCAAATAACCAGAAGATATTTTTATTACAATCACAATTGGATGCAAATAGGTTAACGGGAAGCCAGTGGTATCCAGTCCACACTGAGAACGATTCAGTAACAACCTTTTCACACAAAGTAACACATACATGCGAGTAGAGAACAATAGGTTGCATATATAATAATTATAAAAGAAACAGAAGTAATTGTTATAGTCCTTCTAGGTAAAAGTTCTCCAAAGTACGGGTCGCGACCCATTACTGGGAGGCAACTTCCTGTTGCTTGGGTCACAGGTTCACAATGAGTAGATTAAGAGTAAGGTAGAAAAATGAGATTCGAAATATGAATTTATCTTGTACTGTTATTGTTACCTTGGACATCAATAATTCATTTGTTAAATCATTAAATCATAACAGGAATAGTAACCTTGGTATTGTTGAAAAACCACAACGAAAGTTCAATGAGAGTGAGAGGGAAGGAGAGGTTGGATTGCAAGACATATGATTGTCCACACGTGTGCAATACGACGTTTATTCGTATCCATTAATAGGAAGGTTGAATAAGCAAGAGAATGGGAAAATATGATTCGTCGGGTGGGGACAGGGAAAAATAATCTAATAAACCGGGATAAGATTAAGCAGGGCTGAAACAAATTGCAAAATCAAGTGAATTTTTGAGGGGAAACCTGGAAGCTAACAAAATGATTGGCCCTCAAACTGAGAACCATGCAACGTGCATATGAAAGAATCATGCTCAACTTCACAAGGAGAGATCACAAAACAATACATTAGGAGAACAACTACGGTCTGAGATGTTATAGAAGCCATTAGAAAACTCAAATTGCAATGGGCTGGTTATGTTGCAAGAATGTCAAACAACCACAAACCATTACGACTCACAACGTGAATCTCCAGAGATCATATACGTGGCCAACAAAATAGAAGATGATATGACAAACTGGACAAGTCCAGATGTATTTGCTCCGCGATGCCTATGATAGAGAGGTCTTGGGAAAGGTATATATCAAATGACGATACTAAAAAGCTGCTGCTGATAATGATTTGTTTGGATTCGCTTCTTGAAATGAAATGTACTGAACTGATGTCTCATAAACATAAAAAGAAAACTCGCTAAGAACACGGTTTTCCTCCATACAGCATTCGTCATATTGATAACCACCAAATATACGCTTATCAGCCCTATTTTTAGAAAAAAACATTATTCTTTTCAAACTATCTCTTTCTATTTTGGATTCTTTTTTGGAGCATAATGATTTTAATGAAACAGCAACAATATAACTTACTCCGTTACATAGATAAATGAATTTGACGTACTTTCTAATCACACATCTACGTATTTGAAACATAAACGGGTTTACTTGCATTTGAACTTTGAGGCTGAGAAGTGGTCTCTTTTTAGATGGGTCCATGCGCCTCTATAAGACGCTTTTCGGTTGGTTGGTCGGTCACTGATATCTTAAATGCCAATTTCCTCAACCGTATCTGGTCGGATGGATATGAAACTTGGTCCAGATTTTTGGATGAATAATCCTCATCTACCTATTCCTACCAACTCTCTCTCCACCTCCTACTACTACTTCAACATGTAGTAACGCTAAATATCAATTTTCCAAGCAGTTTTCATATGAAACTTGGTTCAGACCTCAAGGTGAACTATCCCTATCTTCTTCCTCTTCCCCATCTCTTTCCTCTTTCCCCTCTTCCCCCTTCTCCTCCTCCAGTAATACTACTGCGGATGGTTGACGCATCGTTGAACTTATGGTTCTTGTTTAGTAGTATTAAGCTTATGCCCAAACCCTGAGATAAAAAGACTAATTTATTATATGTTGTGAGGTTTATTGCATAGTATTAAAGTGGGCTGCAATTGAAAGGGTTCTAGGTCAGAGGTTCTCAGATTTCCATGTCATGTGCCTCACCTAGAAATACCAGGCTTCCCCTGTACCTTCCCTTGCGATCCCAGGTTTACTCAATACCTCCCACATTGTCATCTAGTTATGTTGCCACCATTACACTTTCTATTTTACATTATTCCCCTCAAAAAGTTCGGACCCTCATGGCTTTTCTTACTTGGTGGCACCTATCTCTCCTCCGAATGAAATTTGGCAGGTTACTTCCACACATGAATGATATTAACCCTGTCATGGCTGACAATTGGAATAACAGCTTTTGGCTACTGCTGCCAGGGTAGGTAAGGTATTTATGGGAGAGTGGTGGGCCTAAATGCCCACTCACCAATTCTTTCTGACGTCAACAATGCCAGTGACGAGATATTCTGTCAAAATGCCTGTTAATAGATGAGAGCGCTGGAAAAATTGGGTGCATGTCCCTCCCAAGGGTATCTGCGTAAAATGAAGCTAAGCAGCAACAGCCGAAATTCGAACTGATTCGGGAGGGGGTCGTGATGGTAGCCGGTCTGTGATCACGCCACTATCTCATCGCCGACACGTTTCTGAATATTTCAAAGCGTGTTTCTCATCTTTCTCGTTGATCACTTCCGTATGAATAAAAGAAGGAAGGAAGGAAGAGAAAACAGGTCTGGTTAGTCACTCAATAGGAACTGTCAAATAACCGACGTCTTTTGGTGGCATGCCGTGTTGGGGGTGCAATCAATTAAAGAATAAGGGATAGGGGTGATCAATGGATAATTTACTTCTCCCGCATTTGTTGGGCAGTGATCAGTAAAAAGTTTGAATTTCTCTACAGAACAAGCAGACACAAAATTAAGGGATCAATTTAGAATTCATTCCAAATGAATAAACCCCCAATGCCTCCGCCCCCATGACTTAAAACCTATTTTGATAGGAATTTCCAAAAGACAAAGTGAAAGTTTTTTTGTAAAAAAAGGAGTGATCATCTCCATCAGTCTTCTCCAAGATTTCTCCAAGATTAGACAGTCCTCTCTATCGAGGGCGTCACAGAGTCAGTATTTTCTGAATTTGTTTAGTTCGTCACGCCATCTTCAGTTTCTGCCGGCAACAATTTCACCTATTATCTCAGGGAATCCACTTTGTTAGTCGTGATGTCCAGCGGTTGACTGCCGTTTCCAGCTCTCGGGGTACATTGGTGTGGCTTGTACACGTAACACATACGTACGTACCTATATACATATAGCCAGACTACCTTGAAAACTTATAGTAAACTGTCAACATTTTCGGTTGATATTTTCTGGTATAAAAGGATGAGATAGATAGATAGATAGATAGATAGAAAGATAGATAGATAGAATGATAGATAGATAGAATGATAGAAAGAAAGAAATAGAGACATAGATGGAAAAGAGGACAGAAAAAGAAAAGGGGGGGGGGAGAAAAAGAAAGAACAAATTAGAGAACAAAAGAAAGTAAGGAAGGAAGAAAGAGAGACCAAAAGAGAGAAAAGAAAGAACTAAATAACAAAAAAAAAAGAAAGAGCCAAATAAAAACGTAAGGAGGCAAAAGAAGAGACAGAAACGAAAGGAAGGAAGGTAGGAAGAGAAAGCAAGAGAAAGAAAGAAAGAAAGAAAGAAAGATAGAAAGAAAGATCTAATGGGAATGTGGTGTCAGTGAACGAGAGAATACGAACGAAGGGAGGGGTAATTTTATGGTATGCGACTAATCTGAGGGTAACAAATTACCAAGTTTTGTTTTGATTACGTCAGCATCATTGCAGGGATCATCACATAGACCAACATGAATCTCATAAAGAGAGCTCATCACACACACACACACACACACACACATATATATATATACACACACACACACACATTTATACATCAATATCTCTTCTTCATCCGTTGTAATCTTCAGATTCATTAGCTCAGTGTAAAAACAGTGAGCACTCCCAACAAAGAGATTCTGAAATATATATAGTCTTCAATGATAATAAATTGCGCATTTATATAAAATATCTTTCAACGCTAGAGTTATGTACTAAGATATAGATAAGTGATACATCTATCATGTAAACACGGGAAACTGTTTCAAATAAGAATTCCTATACAGTGTAGCACGATTTATAACCATTCTGTCGGATCATATATCTATTTCTTGATACGTATTCTTCAATGAATATTTACCACTTTAGAGCGTCTGGGATTTCGGCTTAAGGTTGCAGGCAACAGTACTATCGAGTGTATCTGCGCCTAGAAATATCGAGCCGAACTGGCCGAGGGCTCTGTGCTTAAAGTAGATGACAGTCGTACTGTCCCGATCCTTCTCTGAAGGAGTGGAAAAACTCTATAGTCAGCCCGGCAACTACCAACTGCGAACTGTTTACGTACTGTGGTAGAACCACAGGTCAGCCCTACCGTCGCAAATGGGCGTATCTGTCAGGAGAAGGATACTCCTGCCATCTACGACCTTAAAACGTGGCTCCTATCCTCGGTGGACCATAGGATGCTAACCCTTGATGTAAAGGTTGAAGTCGGCCCTGGGCAAACTAGCCTCACCTTTAGAATCCATGCTTCAGGCTTTGGGGATATTTTGCACACAAGCCCTGCCGTTAAAGATCCTACTGCTGTGGATATCGCCCTCAAATAGTCTTCGTCCGCAAAGCCAAGCCACTCATTCATACATACACAATACACACATATATATATAAACTCACCCTGAAACTTGCCCTATCAGTCAGATTCCACCTGATATGTACATGTACACATATATATGTATATAGAACTTTTGACTTCAAAATATTCCCCTTGGCCAGTTGAGTATGCATGCCAAATTTGGTTGAGCTGTGCTAATGTCTAAGGCGAAGGGGAACGGTGAGACACAGTGACAGTTATTTTACATAATAGATATCGAAAGACCTGCACAAAGGCCCTCGGAACCCAAGACATAGGACGCGAATTGGCTCCCTCAAAGGAAGAAAAGGAAAAATGAATACAAAATAAGGTTTTTGATTTTCATGGTGGAGTGCTTCCGGGAAAAACGTGAAATGCTCGGTGAGACAGATGAACTGATTGATTAATCAGTTCAATCTTGCTGAACTTTTGAGTAGCAACTAGTAAAGGAAAAAAAGAGCAACTACATCTTTGCATATAAATACAGGGCGGCCCTAAAAGTTTGCGCACATTTTCATTACATACATACATACATACATACATACATATCCAACGGGCCTGACTAATTCAATTTGAATCTTTAAAAATGCTTAAAACAGCGTGATATTTATTGCTTTATTTCAAAGATTGGCGCATAGAAATAGGCCATAAAAAAGGAATGTGTAGAAGAAATTATTTGCATATATATATATATATATATATAAGTCAAATTTAATGTGTAACTGTTTTCAATTTAGACGTGTTTTTTTCAATTTTTCAATTTTTTTATTCTGAAAGTCAATCTCAAATTCGAAAAATTTTTAAAAATCCGATCTCAGTTTGTAACTCTGGACTTTGAAACAAAAAACAATTTTTTGAAAATCAACAAAATATTGTCAACACTGGAGTCATAGATTCGGGAAAACAAAACAAAAAAATTGTCAACCCTTGAACATAGATGAGTTTTTAATGTACTTATATATATATATAAGTTTGTATGTATGAATCTTCTGAAAATGTGCCCAACTTTTGGGGGCTACCATATACATAACCTTCACAAGAGCATGAAAGTGACCATCTTGTTCCAACAATTATCCTAGAAGTAAGATGATATCTACACTGCAACTAGAAGTTATTTAGATTTTTCTCCAATCCAACAGAAATACATACATTTCTGGAAAGTTAAAGATTTCACAAGGGGTACCCTCTGAAAAACGGAATTCAAATTCGACACACAAAATGAAAACTTTCAGGAAAAACTGCTGTTGAAACTGTTTTGGTGTTTTGAGAAGCTTTTACAGAAGAAACATTAGGTAAAATACAAGCGTACGAGTAGCCTTTGCTTTTCAAACGTGGTGAAAAGTCTGTCTAACATCAACCATGAGGTCGGTCCATTGACCGATCCTTAAGAAACCGAAATGACGAAAATCTTGAAAATGTTTGTTTGCCACACTATCAATGAAGATCATCGTCATACTATTGAATGGATAGCTGAGTGACTGGTATTTCCCCAGTGTCCAGAGGATTTAAAAATTGGCTCATTAGAGCTGCTAAGCCAGACAATTGTACATTTTGGGATAAAAGCATATAGTTTGGTACACTCAGAGTCAAAGGTATTCCAAAAATAATTGGATTTTGAGTCATCATGAATTTTCAATGTGTCGTCCAAAGCAGCCATTTTTCAAACAACTGTTTTCAATTTTCTTATCAGCGATAGATATAATGTATTTGGCTATAAAAGTACTGAATCATATGCTTTTTTTGCAAAATGTACAATTGGCTTGAGATTCTTTGTTAAGCCACCCCAAATATGTTTCCGTAAAATTCCTGCTCCGTTCTCACCCAGAGGACTAATAAAGTTAATGGTTTGAATGTGTGCCACGATTTGGGGGAGAAATGGCATGCAGTGTCAACATTATATAATTTTTTCATTTTTTTTTAATGTTTTACACAGAATTTGATATTATGGTACTCTGTGTGAATTTTCCTTGTCGGGGTCATCAGTTGTTTACCATGTAATTGTTTTTGGGGTTTAAAAACAAAGCAATTATATTGACATAGCTAATCCAACACCACCCTCCTTTTAGCTATGATTTTAGTATATAGCTTGTCATACTACATGTAATTTGTTATCATGCATAGGGTGTCATCATAATGTATTGTACATGGGTGTTATTTTACACTAAAAATCATTTTTTTTTAAATGTAGGGCTTACTTACTAAGATTATCAAAAAAACGTATTTGACGATAAGGGATCAATAAGTATAACAGACATGACTCGTTTTTTGTGTCACTTTTATTGAGTGTTCACTCATGTGAATACTAAATCTATTGCGTTGGTCTTAATAGCAAAATCATGCAAACGAATATATACATATATATATATATATCTTGCTACATTCTGGTAGAGTATTTCATCAATATATATATATATATATATATATATATATATATATATATATATATATATATATATATATCATGAGCATAAAAAGTAAGGAATGAGTTTTTTTTAAATTACCCTGATTACACATCTTCAAAATCCACATGATATTTTGTCTCCAAGACACCAAAATTTATGATTATGGAATCTTAAGTGTTAAAGGTCAGAGTATTTGGATGAGAAAAATGAGTGCACACTGCTCCTATAACGGCACACTGCAAAACAGATGCTGAACGCTACTTCTGTGTTATGTTGCAAAAACGAAAAAGGAGTGTAAAGCGAAATTTCGTGGGGGTTGAACAGCTGTATACAAATTGGTGTCTGATGGGGAGGTATGTCGATCCTCACGAGGCATCAAACAATATCAATATAACATGACTGGCTAGTCACTCAATAGAAACCGTCATGCGACCAACGTCTTTTGGCAACCAGCTATATTGGGGGTGATCAGTTGAAAAAAATTGGAAAAAAGAGTGATCCATGAAAAAATGACCTCATTCGCATTTAGTTGGGAGCGATCACTAAAAAGTCCGAATGCTACAGGACTCAAAGTGCGGGACCGATTCAGCGTAAATTTACATTGTAAATAGAACCTTCACTAAAACATATCCAGGGAGAATTTTCGAAAAAAAAAGTTTTTTATAGTGATAATAAGGAGTAAATGTTTGAATCTTCAGTCCCATAGTTCATTTGGTGTAGCCTGTACGCGCACTACATACATAGACAGCAAAACAAACAGCCAGACCTACTTGAAAACTGAAGAAACCCTTGTAGATATTTTTGCTGGTGGTCTTGAATTGACCATTTTTAATAATTGTATTCTTTTGGTAGCTTCACCTTACCGAAATGGTTTGCACACACTTTCCACAGACCATTACTACTGTAGTGAGACTGACCCTCATTGAGGGTCCTACATATGCGGCTTTACGCAGTGTTAAGATAAGTTTAGTCTATATCAATTGCTTTCAACGCCTACTGTTCACTCGAATAATGAGTTCAATCCTCTTTGGTTACCCACTGATTGTAGTTTTTGTCATACAGACTGAGATAGACTAATAGATGCAAATACCGAGAGGGGGTACGTATGTGCAGAGTGATGATTAACAAGCTTGTCACACAAACTATTACAATTACCACACGCGTGGCCTTGAGCCAGACCATACTGAATTATGTAGAAGGATCACCAGTTATCATTAATGTACATGGGAAAAGTTTTTGAGCATTCCCATACCCACACAAAATGATGATGGTGGTATGTTAGGCTAAGTTAGTGGAGGTTAAGGTGGTGGTAGGTATAGAAAACTGGGGTCTTTCTCTACCTTTCTGTCTCATTCTTTGATTCTCTCTCTCTCTCTCACTCTCTCTCTCTCTCTCTCTCAATATATATATATATATATATATATATATATATATATATATATGTATATATATAATTAGCCTGTCAGCTACTCATCCTATTATATATAATAACTTGGTATGTTATTGCTGGATTGACGGAGTTATGTAAGAAAGTGCTTCAAGCTCAAAGCATACGCGTAAGAATTTACGTTCCCGACATTCACTGACGAATGGATGTGTATACATGCAATATACGCTTCCCAGTCGCACGATCTCATACGTACCCTGCATGTTAAAAACTTGAGCACGCAAAAACAATCGCCCGTCTTACAAAAGAATGTGGCGAGAAAAGATTATGTTACGTTCAAAGTGAAGCGACAAAGAGAAAAAGAAGAACAAAAAACGTTGAAAGATTTATATTTATCATTATTTTTTATTACCCGAATAGTACCCGTCAAAAATGACGGGATTATTTACGTAATGATCGGCGATCCTGTCTAGGATCGGCAGAGTAGTATCGCACTCTCTGGCTAGGATCAGCACTTCGCTATCTAGCACAGGATCAGAATGTTGTATTCATACGCTAACTGGAAAGTCATACACAAACGAGCAATGGCACATACAGACACATACACATATACGAACACATACTTACACATACACATTCACATATACGAACACACACACATGCACACACACACACGCACACACACACACACACACACACATACACACACACACACCATCTATGACTTACGCATGCAGGACATGGAAATTAACAAAACAAAATTAGAATCAACGTAGAATTGCATAGAGAGCCATGGAAAGAGCAATCGTAGGGACAGCTTTAAGGGTTAGAAAAGTATCAACATGAATCATAGAGGAGACCAAAGTGTGGTATATTATACCAATAATTAATCAACAAAAATGGTGATGTGTTGGACACTTAGATATAAAAGATGACAACAGATAGAACAAAAGGATAACCGATTTGGACCCATGAGACAGTAAACGCAGTAAGAACTGACCACACGTACACAATTTGGAGGGATAAGATAGGAAAAGTTTAGTGCAATTACGGTAATCTTGGAATGAGATGGCAAATGATTATGATGATATATGTGTGTGTGTGTGTGTGTGTGTGTGTGTATGTGCATTCGTGTGCGCGTGTGTCTATCGAACGGAAAGTAAGGGTCCAGTTCTGCATCATACTTAGTTCATAAATAGAGCTGCAGCCTAAAACCACATTATATATATATATATATATATATATATATATATATATATATATATATATATTTCTACCCTAGTTGGGCTTCTTCAGGCGAATGACTCGATTTATCTTAGATCCCTATTTAGGACGTTTTTGAAACCCAAACAGGGCAGAAACATAAACGTGTTTACATAGAGAATCCTTTATTTCATTATATATATATATATATATATATGTGTGTGTGTGTGTGTGTGTATGTGTGTGTGTATGTATGTATGTATGTATTGGAGTTGGCATTTTAGTCACATTGTTTATGGAACCATCCTCTAAAAGCTTTTCAAAATATTTTTCTCATAAATTGTTGTTTCAAGACCTCCCTCGGGTCCAATGAGTGTGCATGCCAAATTTGGTTGGACGGAACCCATGTTTGGGTACTTTTTTTTCATAGGTGACAGTCAAACACACAAACACAAAAACAGCTCTCAAATATGTAATCTAAGATTAGTTGCAGCAGCCAAGGCAGCAGTGCCAGGAGTTCCAGAATTATTCTTATGGTCTTTTTTATTAATTTGTTTTGTTTTGAAAACGTGCTTCTTGTTTGAATAAGAACTATTTTCATTTCCAGTCTTCATTAACGAGACCAAATAAGCGGAACTGCCTTATTGTAGCTGTAATAATGGCGCTAGACTTGCCAACCAAAATTGTCAACATGTTTTTTTCTCGGTTTTTAAGTGATTCTAGCTGGCTGGCTGGCTGGCTTTGTATATGTCACGAGCACTCCATATAGATCGTACCCATGGACTCAAGAGGCTGAAAAATCCAACAGTCCCTCTTCATAATGTCGAGAAGAAAACATTTTGAAAAACCAACCCCCAAGAAAGATTTTTTGGGGGTACAATTTACAATGAAAGTTCATGCTAAATAGGTCCTTTTCTTTGGGCCCAGCTACGTTTGCACTTGTTTCTTGAGAATTTAGACTTTTTAGTGATCCAATGAAAGGCAAGAGAACAGACTAATTCATTGGTCACCCCTTTTTCCGATTGTTTTTATTGATCATCGGACACGACATGCAGCCAGAAGGCGTTGGTCACGAGACAGTTTCAAGTCGGCGACTAACCAGACCTGTCAATAGTATCATTTCATAAATCTTCACACCATTAATGGCGACCACCGCGGACCAAGTGACAACAAGTTTTTTCAATTCTCTTTCTCTCCTTGTGTTCTTGAACCCTAGTCAGAATCGTCTAATTCCTTTTTGAGATTCATAATTTTTCCATTCACATTGCTTGGGGTACTGAGATTACCCAGGGTATTCAATTTATTATGGGTACACACTCTACTTTCATGTTCCACGAAGCTTTTGGGCTAGGTCCTAATACTTTTTCTCTGGCTCCTCTGTTATACCCGACGTTCGGCTTGAAAAAACTACACCTATGTGATATATACTGCCAATTAGTAGTAGTATTAGATACGCTTGCATCAATCGTCGTCACTGGATGGCTGACGGACTGACATACGGAAACAAAATTTGCCGGTTTAGCTCTTTAGGAGATCAAGCTCTTTTTGGTGCATTTAGCTCCTATAAACCACAGTTCAACTGACGAACCGAAACAAAATCTTAAAGTGAAGGACTTAAAAGGTGAGTGCTTCTATCGTCTGACTTTCAGGTTTATCATCATTAATGAAGGTATTAGCTACAGTAGGATTTTGTATTTGTTAAGATTTCATATCAGGTGGCTTTCAATGGAGATCGAGTGACAGCAAGTCTCCTCATTAGTCGAGCATTTCCTGTCTGTATTCCAACTAATCTTATTTGTGCTTTCTATCCGTCCAGCCCGAGGCTAGCTGAAAGAGGGAGTGGGCGACTTCAAATCGCCCCCGATCCATCAATGGAGGGTGGGGGCAAAAGCTTTACGAACAATATTTCACCTACTGCAGTTCTAATAACACCATACAAAACAAATCTTTCTAAATGTTTGAGAAGGGGACATCAAGTAGTCAAGCAACCCTTCCCCCCATCCTGGCTCAAAAAGCTCACGGATCCTAGACTTCCGAAGGCTTTGCCCACGGACCCCTGGAACACTTTTGTGGGCTCTCAGAGGTGTGCGGTCCCTTGGTTGGGAACCACTACACTAAATGTTGTCAGTTCTCTCTCGGAATGTTTGGTATTTCTCCAGGTTTTTCCATTTGCTTTCAAATTTTACAGTTACTTTACCTCATGTCAAAACAGACAGTCTTCGGGGACCGCCGTTCCATCTGGACCCCCTTACGCCTCTGCATATTCTAGAACGGCAGGGTAGGGTCGATCGTGTACAGAAGGCATCCCCCAGATCCCCATCCGATCATTTTTGCTTTGTAACCACCTAAAATGTCAGACAGAAGGTAGCAGGAACTACACGTTGCCCAAAGTGAGAGATATTGTTAAAAAGAGATGGATTCATGCCTCTTCCAATGGCATCAGTGCTTCTATCTCCTGGGTTTTGATCTCGGCTCACTGATTCCTTTGTCTATGCCTCGGGCGGTAACGCCATTGGCACCTCCCTTAACGATACGTAGAGCCAGTATTCTGTTAAAATTCCGAAGTATCAAAGAATCTCACTTTTTTAAAAAAAAATTCAGTAGGACAGCTTTTAGTTATTAGTATTCAATTGGAAGGAAAGATGAGTAAAAGAGAATAAGTACTTAGTTGCCTGGGTGGGCGTCCGCTACCACTTTCTCAGGATGGAGCAGGGGCAAAATACATATTTCTGGGAGGTGGGGGTGAAATAGAATAAATCGAATCACCCGTGCGACAACCAACAAAGTGGGTTACGCTCCGGATTCATCCCTCTTTGTTCGTGTGTTTCTGCGTGTGTCTTGGCGCCCCTGGTCACACTTTTGGGGCTACAACCTTGGCAATAGACACAAGTATACCACTAGACTCCATCTGAAAAAGCCTCTTTTTTTTGTTTTCTAAAAAAAAAAAAAAACACTTTTGGGGTCTCTATGACCATCTTGGGACCAACAAAGCCCGAATCTTGTGCAGGTAAAATTTTTAGATAGTTTTGGATAAAAGATATATTTTTTAAAGATAATTTTAGATATCTTTTAGATAATTTTAGACATTTCTTTTAGATGATTAGTTCTGGTATACATGCAAGCTACGGTGATTCATTTATGCGAGGTACAGATATTCGGAATGTTTAACTTGACGGCAACCCTGTTACCAACGGAGAACAATACCATCTTTTTATCAAGGTACGTTGAATAGGAATTACATAAAACAAGTGTTCAGACAGCATCCATTATCTTATATTGGTTATGAGGCTTCAACTTTCAAACCTCCTCACCCTTCTAGCGGACACACACAAATAGTAGTGATAATCATCGTTCCCTCTTGAGCTATGCACGCGTGAGAACACACACGTTTCGCAACCAGCGCACAAAGGAATTTGATGTGCTCAAAAAAGTTGAGTTACTTGAAATAATGTAGTCATTTATAACTATTAGTATCATAATAATACATAATAATTATATATACTGGAAATAATCGTCTACATAATTTTTTGTGTTGACTAATTAATAGCATGTAGATGTCGCGCAAAACGATATAACTGATGTAGTAAAACAGAATTTCATTTCATGTAACTGATGCATTGAATACAATTTCTTTTCATGTAACTGATGCAGTAGGCTATAATTTTATTCATGTTCCAATGATGTAATAGAAAGATAAGGTTCTGGCCGAGCAATCTCAACCAACAAGAAGAAGTGCTAAAAAGAAGGGTGTACAATTAATGCATTCTCCAGATAGTCACCTATGGAGTTGAAACCTGGAACTTAACCAAGAGATTGAGCTTCATATTCAGAACCATGCAGCGTGCACAGAGGGTAATCATACTCAACATGAAGAGATCACAATGTATCATAGACAAAAACAGGAGTCAGTCATAGAATCCTTTTAGAAAACTCAAGTGGCAATGGGCTGGTCATATTGCGCGGATGGCAGACAACTAATTGACATCACGACCAACTACATGGATCTCCAGATGCCACATGTAAAATCCGGACTGTCAAATTATGAGACGACGTGAAGAATGGACAAGTTCTGAAAGCATTGGCTCCGTGACGTCCATGATAGAGATGTTTGGCGAATATAATGGAAGTTACATGTCCAACAACGTATGCTAAATGGCTGGTGATGATTATCTTATACTTTAAAAGTATTTTTTTTTTAAATAAAGAAAGAAAATAGACGGCCAAAAATGTGGTCAGCAGAACTCCATTCTCCAAGCTCATTGCAATGCAAATCTTTACTATCCATGAATATAAAATACGATGTATATCCAAATATTTCATATGCTGTCACTTTTGGCGACACTGCTAAACTGGTAGTTAGGTTAATTATACTGTATTGGTATGTTTTGATATAAAAATAATTTTATTTCATTAATCAACTTATTTCGTTAAGAATTCATTCTATACTTTGAACTACGGTTACAAAATCACTCACTATTTCTAGTTTTTATATGATACAGTCTCGAAATAGTTTATTAACAATAACAAATAGGCGGAGCCAAATATATCTCTAAATGAAAAGTTTACATTTCCACAAGGTATTCAGAGTGCATATGCTTCAGTTGTCACAGGGAAAATTTTACGCATAAGATCTTAACGGACACTAGCTACTTACAAACTAGGGAAAACATTGGTTATGATGATAACGATTCCAATATTAACGTTGCTATTATTATTAGAGGTAGTCGTATTTCTATTTTTCTGTCAATTTTTCCCCGTAATTGCTTAATTACTTCTATTGTTATAAAAATGTCATCATCGCTTTTCTTATAATCAGCGCTTCTATTATCAATCAACTGTAGTAAATATTCAAGCAGGAAACTTTCAAAACGGTTTTTTTTTTCATTCACTAATGCTGTAAGCTTTCGAAAGCTTGTTCCTATCATTCTATTTGATGTCATTATTTTCAGCAATTTCAATGTTTTAATCACGATTATCAGAATTAGAGGGATAAGCTCAAACACACATACACAAAGACACAAACATCCACATGCACACTCATGAATAATCACTAACACACACATATAAGCCAAGACGTGCAAACACAAGCATAAACAAGCACACACGCACATGCTAGCGCGATCATTCAAAGTTTTATGAGAAGAGAATTCCCCGACCTCCTTGCTAAAATTATATGCAATTATTCTTCCGTTCTTTCTTCTCTCTATCTTGACAGATATCCATGCGGTAGTGTTCTCTCTCTCGCTCTCTCTCTCTCTCTCTCGCTCTCTGGTAATTGTCATTTCATTCATATCTATCTATTTATTCGTCCATTCACCCATAAATCTATCTACCTTCCTCATATATATATATATATATATATATATATATAATATGTACAAGCATTGATCAATAAGTCTTGAATAAGCCTGACGCAGTTATTTGTCGAATTTTGATCAGAAATTCCTTGAGACTTATACACAACCACACAAGTGTACGTGGATTACAATATATATATATATATATATATATATATATATATGCGTGTGTGCATGTATGCTTGTGTTTGTGTTTGTGTGTATGTGTGTGTGTGTGTGTGTGTGTGTGTGTGTGCTTCTACGTGTGTGTAGTAAGAAATGGATATATCATACGAAAGATAATGAATTGCGTTATATTATGCAGGAACTCATGTTAGAAATGATTTCCCGTCATTACACGGTTAATATATCACTTGGCCTACACAATTAGAGAAAATGGGGCCTCTGC
>OY735228.1:48654253-48756753 GCA_963457665.1 Thysanoteuthis rhombus
AGGCAAAGGACAATTGGAAGATTTTTTTATCTAAATATCCAGATAAGGAAGTTCCATAAATAAAAACTTGAATAATCCCTCGTAATCATACATTAACCTTAAAAACAACAAGCCTCGTTAGTCACTCAATAGAAACTGTCACATGACCAACATCCTTTGGCGGCATACCGTGTTTGGGATGATCAATTTAAACACTGGAAGAAGGGGTGATCGATGAATTAGTTACTTCCCTCACATTTTGTTTGATAGTAGTCAATGAAAAATATGAATCAACAGAATAAAAAGCGTGCACCAACTTGGGACCAATTTAGCATGGAATTACACTGCAAATTGAGCCACCCATTAAAAGCCTATTTACAAAACTAAATAAATCGTTTTTTTGAGACATAGTAGGATGTAAACGTTTAAATATTCATCCCTTTAGCTCCACTGGTTTAGTCTGTTCGCACGATACATGTACACATACATCATACATACATACACGGATATATACATAGCCAGCCAGCCAGCCAGCCAGACCAGCTTAAAAACTGAAGAAACCCATTCTGACAGTTATGGTTGACAGTATCTAATCATATCCATCGTCTAATTAATAAGACGGATTGAGTAATAATTATTTTGATTTTTCTTGAAAGTTGGACCACCCCCAGGGCTAAATCTTAGATCCATCCCACAGTAATTGGCATCAATTTGAGACTCTTTCAAAATGAAGATATTTTCTGAGAAGGAGCGGGTGGCCCGGGTGTGAGAAATGAAAATAAGCGAAGCGGTTACCCGACCGCCAGGGTGCGAGTAATCTACCTCGGCTGTGGTGCGCGAACAATAGGAATTGAAACGTTCACTGGCCGATTGGCGAGGGGATAAAGGACACCCACGTATAGGTTGTTACGTGAGTAACAGATAGATATATAGAAAGATAGATAGATAGAAAAATAGATAGATAGAAAGAAATGAACAGAGTGACCGAGATAGATAGATAGATAGATAGATATGAACAGAGTGACCGAGACAGATAGATATGAGCAGAGTGGCATAGATAGATAGATAGATAGATAGATAGATAGATAGTTAGAGAGAGAGAGAGAGAGAGATGTACGGACATAGATTGATGGATAGATAGATGGATAGATCGACTGATAGATAGATATGGACGGATTAAAATAGATGTATAGATTGATAGATAAGTAGATATAAACGGACAGATAGATAGTTTGGTAGATAAAAACAGACTGAAATAAACAAAGAAATGATTGGGAGATAGATAGATATGGACTGAAATAGACAGATTGAGAGATAGGTGTATAGATAGATTTTTAAAAAATGATAGATCTGAACGAACTGAGATAGATGGATAGATGGGTGTAACGATATTAACGTACTGAGACCGATAGCTAGATTGATAGACGAAGAGACTGAAATATTGAGATGGATATGAACAGACTGAGATAAATTACATGCCGTGTAGTGGGTGATGAATCAAAAGATTGCAAAAAAGAGGTGATTAATAGATTAGTTAATTCTCTCAGCTTTCGTTTGGCAGTGATCACTAGAAGTCTGAATGAAAAAACAAGCGGGCACGAACTACGGACCTATCTAACTTCCACTTCAAATTGAAAGGCCCAATAAAACCTTGGGATTTTTTTTCCAATCTCTTGACGTGATAAGGGGGTAAATGTTGAAACGTTCAGCCCTCTAACTCTTTTTGTGCGGCCTGTATGTATGATACATAGCCAGCCAACTTTAAAACTGAAGAAACATATGTTGACAGTTTTGGTTGGCGTTTTTTAATCGGTAGGTGAGATGGATTATTAGATAGATAGATAGATAGATAGATAGATAGATAGATAGATAGATAGATAGATAGATGGACGAGAAAATGATAAAATTGGGAAAAGGATCAGATAGATAGATAGATAGATAGATAGATAGATAGATAATGAACAGACCAAGATAGATAGATGGATAGATAGATATGAACAGACTGGAATAGATAGATAGATAGATAGATAGATAGATAGATAGATAGATAGATAGATACAGATTGAGAAAGATAGATAGATAGATAAATCGATAGATAGATATGAACAGAATGCGATAGTTAGATGTTAACTGAATGAGAGATTCTTAGACAGTCAAAGAGATAGATAGATAGATAGATAGATAGGAAAATGATCAAATCAATAGATATATGAGAAAAGGATAGATTGATAGATATTTTATGTTGTCTGTAATGAAACAAAAGCCAACAATAAAATTCTATTTATTTATATGGATATGAATATGAATATATGTCCGTGAATAGTGTATGCAGATTAGGAGGGGGGCGACCTTGCTAACCAAATAAAATAGCGGGGCTGGGAGAGGGTTAGGTGCCGAAATTTTGTTCAAATTTTTATTTATTCGGGTTATTCATTCTGTTCTCTGAGAAAAAAAAAATCCTTCTTTGTTGATTTTTCTTTCTTCTTCCTATTTTTCTTCGAAAGAGTAATGAAGGAAAAAAATGTCAAGACAGGAAACAAATGGAAATCAGAACCAATGAAGGGTGGTGGTCTCCAGAGGAAGGAGAGTGAAGAAAAAAAAAAAAGAAGAGTTAATAAAATTGAAAATGAATTATGACTGAAATACAAGAGTGGTTCGCGGGGGAGGTTACGAAATATTTTGATAAATACGTAAAGGGAAAAAGGAAGAAACGGAGAAATTAAAAGAGCTCCTCTGTATTTTTGACCACACAGACCAATGAAAGAGGAAAGCAGGAGAGGGATGCGGGGGAGACTATGAAATATTTTATCTAATATTAGAATAGGGAGGAAGGAAAAGGAGAGCGGGGTCAGGTTAGTCACTCAATAGAAATCGTCACATGCCCAACTTCTTTTGACACCACGCTGTTTTGGAATGATCAGTTATGAATTGGACAAGAGGGGATGTTAGGCACTGATCACTAAAGACTGCACGAGCACAAACTAAGGGACCAATTTAGCATAAACATATATAGTAAATTGCCCACCCCCGAAAACCTAATATGGGATTTTCAAATAAGAAAAAAAAAATTATTTCTAGACATAACAAGGAGTTACTGTTCAAATTTTCAGGCTTCTCGCTTGATTAGTGCGGCTGTTCCTTGAATACATACATATACATAGCCAACCAGTCAGCTAGACCAACTTGAAAACTATAGAGACACATGTTGACAGTTTTGGCTTTTGGTTTCGAATATGGAGAAATGAGAAAGAAAAATCATTAGAGTGAAAAAAAAGTGTCAAACATAAGAAGACGTAGACTCTGACTAAGTTGCGCTCGCGTCGTTCGGCACATCAGGCAATTAGTATGACTCCATTTCTCGAAAGATCCATGAAAAGGAATTTATTGTTTAAAGCAATTATGGCGCTAGCTCCCAGCGCCCAAGATGGACTACCCCACGTTGACAAAAGGGCTCCAAAAGCCCCGCTATTTATTCACAACTGGGAGGAGAAGTGGATTCATGCCTTTCTTGGTGCAAAGTAAACTCAAGCTGTCCCAGTTTTATCACCGTTTGCCGATTCCATTCTAAGGAGAAAAAAAAGAAGAAAAATAAGAATATGAATTTTCTTCAAAGGAAAATTGAGAGAAAAAAAGATGAAAGAAGGAAAATTCGAATTTCTTCTAACGAATGTGAACGAAGTGGTGAAAGACAGTTGGAATAAAAGAAGGTGTTCACCAGACCCCATTCCCTAAGAAGGTAGAATGTGACACAAGGTCGGTTTAGAGGGAGGGAACTCGTGCCTTTGTGCGGGTGGTTAAAGAAATGATCCAGTTCTCTCGGCACTTCCCCTTTTCGGGCCCACCAGGCACCAGACTATAAACCTGACCCTTCCTCTTTAAGTACCAAGGGTTAGCCCCTGGAACCATATATATGTATATATACACTTTATATATATACTTTATATCGGCTAAATGGCTGTGAAATGAGTTCAGTAATGGAAAATTCGGTGAAAAAATGAAAAGAAAAAAAATACTCTCTCTCTCTCTTCTCGTGCAAAACACGATTGGATTTTTTTTAAATATCCTGATAAAGAAATTTCATGAATAAAATAAGACCCAGCAATAAACTAATTAATTAATTAACCTTGAAAACAAACACAAAATATTATATCCATTGCCATATTGAGACAGATAAAAGTGAATAAAACCTTATTTAACTTGGATTCCTACCCCACTCAAAATCCTGGATCCTACCCTATTAATGGAAGCTCAGAACAATGCCATGAAAACTAGTTACACGACTTTTCTTCTAGGGCAGTGAGTATTATTTTCTGATTGCTTATGTTTTGAAAGTGTACGGACCCACCATCCATACCTTCTAACTTGGCTTTAGCGACCAGTACGGTGATATTTTTTTGGTTGTCTTACTTGATTTGATTAAAAATGTGCGAATATACCCGATGGCCAATTGAAATTAAGTAGATTTGAAATTGTCACTATCATGGTACCAAAAGCGAAGTTTGAAGGGAATGATTGACGTTCTTGAGATTGGTATATCATTACTTGGGATTAACTATTTTTTTATCTACATTTTTTTTTAAATTCGTTCTGCTTTGCCCAAGTGAGGGGGTGTCCAGGTCATCTGGATCTGTGCTTGGTAACAGTCGTTTTCATCGTTTTAGGAGCGGTGTTTGGACCGATCCTCAAGGGCCTGGGAGAAAAGTTAGACCTGGAAATTGAATGAAAAAAATGAGACCATCTGGACGAGACAACAGCACTGATAAAGAAAAAAATAGCTTGATGACTGAGGAGAGAGAGGTAGAGTTTTGAGGAGACTTGCTGCCTCGGACATACGTTGAGATCGGATCAAATAGAGCAGTGGTTTACCCCCGGATCAGACCTTCTCAATGAATGCGAGGCGGTTCGAAGATTTGATCCTCCTGGTCAATAGAGAATAAAAATGCAGTAAAATTGTTCTATGTGGGCTCACCTTCATGTTCACACATAGAAAGTCTGTATTTCTATTCACTGGTAACAGGATTATTACTAAGATGTATTCCAATATACGCTTCTGTCCCCCGCCTCATGGAAATATATATCCACCCGCCGCCGTTTGAAGAGTGGCTGTAATGCCCAGTTTTGCTGTCTCTTCGTCTCTTGAGATAACCACCAGACACCTGACAGGAACATGCAAACGTAGGACAACATTTAAATCTATCAACGGCGCACTTACAACATATCTACAATGTTGCCAACTCGGCATGTTTCATGCTTTGATAGTGTGAACATTCAACATTCTCCGCTATTCTTAGCTCGTTTTCAACTCTATTTTTCTGCAATTTAGTTCATTTCCAGCTATTCCCTAGCCATTTGGGACACATTTTTATTAATTTAAAACGACCATGAGTTCGCTAACTGTTTTCTTGGTGCGTTGTGTATTTTTTTCACGCTTTTTTCGAGATCTTCTTTTGAGTTGGCAGCCCTTTAAATCAATAAGGTTTGATAAGGCCAAGATCGAGAGGCACAAAATATAGTAAATGGGTTGTAGAACTGAGTAGAAATGTGTTCGATCACGACCTAGTTTAATTTCATGCAATAACGCCACGAACCCCTGATGTATAATAAATGATTCTGTCAATAGTTTTGAGAAGTGTCATTACCATTCAGAAAGTATTTCCGACGATTGAAATCCATTTTGAACAAGTTGTATCCATCAATATGTTGACAGAGTGTATAAGTCAGACAAGTGTAGATTTTAACCCGGTGTGTCTTCCACTACTCAACAGGGATAATACATGGAAATCCATGCCTAACAATGAGAGGAAAAGAATACATCTACATTTGGATCGTTGCTACAAATGGTAAGGTGAAAATTCTGCTTACCATCGCATTCAGATAGTGTACCGAAGAATGCCGTAAAATGGATCAGTTGAAACTTCATGTTAACATAAACAACTAGAAGGAGTTCAATCGTCCGAAAACTCTTTGAATAAATGATCCATTTTATCTCAGGGTTAGGGTCTGGGCTTCATACAACAATAAAAAAATGAAACCACTTCACACTCTCGTAATTCAAATGTAACTAAACTCCTGTTCACTCAAAAGTCGTGATTCAAAGATGTGTTGAACGTACTTGTACGTACGGTACTAAACCCCCACCTCTCTCATTAAACATCTGTCGTCGTTTTTCAAAGATACCAAAGCTACCATTACTGTTATGATTTACTAAGTTCTACGAATAGATTATTGATATCAAGAGTAATAAGATTATCAGGTAAATTCATATTGCAATCATGATTATTTCATTGTCACCAATATTTTCTCTCTTACTTTTTATTTGTTCATTTATTTATTGTGAACCTGTGACCCAGTCTATTGAACGTTGCGACCCAGTAATGGATCCATACCCGTACTCTGATGAACTGGGCCACTTCAGGTTTTGTCAGCAACTCATACACATAAATTTACACTCCAAAGTCTCTTTACTACATGTAATTGGAAACTTACAAGTTATACATACGTAGGTAGGTTTAATGAGTCAAATATCTGAAGTATTCATTCCTAGCCGTTAGTATTACTTTATTTCTTAACTAATTCTTCAATCATAATATTTTTGTATTGTTGGACAAAGGACAATTGGCCCTTTTGCACCCTTATAAATCCGGTACTGTGGAGGTGTGGAGCGTCTAAATGGTTTCAC
Organism: Thysanoteuthis rhombus; assembly: GCA_963457665.1. Classification (NCBI taxonomy): domain Eukaryota; kingdom Metazoa; phylum Mollusca; class Cephalopoda; order Oegopsida; family Thysanoteuthidae; genus Thysanoteuthis; species Thysanoteuthis major. Next base: position 48,660,912 of record OY735228.1, read on the forward strand.
TGATGGGAGAATGGAACCGGTGGGTCTAATCTAAACTTGGTAAATATCAAGACCATTCAGCTTAGGTATCCACAGAGTACATCTACTGCTTAGTTTGATACAAGGCCATAGAAGAAGGGCACCCAATGAAGATCGAATTCATTAAAGTGATAGTGGTCAGCATCACAGGTTTGTCACCCATTATTACATTGACTTGTTTCCAGATCTATCTAATTTGGGGTTTAGTGGAATATTCCAATCTAATCTATATCATTTAGAAATATTAAAGCCTTACTCTTGCTTTCTATTTTGGTAGATGTTAGATGGTACATATTGTAATGGTCAAAATAACAAATCTGAATGAATGAACAAGGAGGAAAATATAGAAAAATACACAGTAAAAATACACAGTAGAAATAGAAAGAAAAATGTGGCAACTTTAGGTCTACTTATCTGGTCCAATTTCATCTTGCATCAGCTTGCAGGGAGAGGGGTTGCTATAACAGTCGAAAAAAGGTTTTCATTTTTCACCTTACGTTGTTAGAGAATTCATCGGTCACCTCAACTACATGCAACAAGAACTTGTCTATAGGATGGTTGGAGATGTTCTGTCTTCTATCTAAGTTTTATGGTCTGCCTACTCCTAGCTGGGTGTGTGTGGGGGGTGTCTTTTCTTTCTGTCCTTTTTATCTATTTTTCTTTCTTTGTATCCAGATCTATCTTTTGGGGGGTTTAGTGGAATATTCCAATCTGATCTATATCATTTAGAACTATCAAAGTCTTACTCTTACTTACAATTTTAATGAAACACAACCAATGGATCCCCAGAGATCATATAAGAAACTGAGACCGACAGAACACAAGATAGAGAGATGAACTTGACAGAATCAGGAAATACTGGCTCTGCGACGCCCATGATTGAGAATTGTGGCGAATCCTGGGGAAGGTCTATGACTAACGACGGACGTTAAAAGACTGATGATGATGATGATGATGATGATGATGATGATGATGATGATGATGCCGACGACGACGATGACGATGACGACGACGACGACTGGAGAGTACGGCGCTAATTTGTGTTCTTTCTCTTTTGATAATACAAGTATTCTAATTTTATCTAAATTTCTCAACTCAACATAAGCGGTTTTAAAAAGTGAAAAATAGAAAAAAATATGGCCGAGTTTAACAAATACCAACCTCTAAATTAACTGCTATTCCTAACCTCAAATCTGGCTTTTTTAAAAAGCGTTTGACCAATAAGACAAGTGTCCAAAGCGTATTTCCATGAAATCACCAGAATGTTCACCAAAATACCCTAGGGATTTCACGAAATCATTACTTTCACACGTCCAAGACTTTTCAGTTATGGTTCGATTGATAAGAGAGTTAATTACCAATCTCATGGTCTTGATTTTAAATCACAAAAGGAGGATGTCAGACAAACAATGGAGAGTCTACTCCTCTGAATTGGGTGAGGATTGTTCTTGTTACGATAGGAAAATAAGGGATTGGAGTTTGACGGTAAATTAAAACACATGAATGTACAAACACACAAGCTCTGATAAATAAAAGTATGTGGCTATCCTTGCGATAACGCCTCAGGTACCGCCACTTTGAATTTGTCCATTTTTAAATGTCTAAAAGTGGTTAGATTTTTTCTCATATAGCTGCTGGGTAGAACTAATCTCCAAGTAACGAAATAATACCGATAAATAATTGGGAAATTAGAAACATTAACCCTAAACCTAACTACTGACCTTAACCTCTAAACTAACCACTATGCCTAACCTCAAACCTACCAACTAACATTAAACTTGAACCTACCAATTTAAGACCTTGAAAGTAATTGGATCTAATAATCAAAACACCTTCTCTAACTACATGCTATGTTGGCTCTAAAGTAAAAGGTATTTTTAGATCGAGGATAACGTTATTTGAACAACGGTAAAAAAAAATCTAGCCTTTCTCAGTTACTCGAAATGGACAATATGACCTGACCTTGAAATGTGTTCATTCGATGTGGAGGAACAGGAAAGATAAAACAATGAGATCAAAGTCATCATAGTTCATTACACTGCGTATGATTCTTGTATTATTGGCATGAGTCAATCTACATAGAGTATTTCAGAGGATAGCAAACGGAGAAACGAAATAAGTTGAAGGAAGGGAAAGAAAAACCGGCTGAATACAGAAAAAAAGAGAATTCAACTTTTTCAAGAAAATTGGAAAAGTGGACGACCCTGGCTAAAGCGAATCATGCCCCGGAAACCATATCTAAATTTCACTGACTTCAAGTCATGCATCAAATGTTTCAGTTTATCTCTATTTATATTTTTTGTGTCTAAAAAAAATTTTTTTTTCGTAATTTTCTATATCAGAATTTAGAAAGAAAATTCGGAAGGGACAAATTATTTGGGGTCGAGTGAATATCCCTTCTAACTCGATCGGCGGTCGAGTTACTTTTTTTTTCTTTATCTTACCGGCTGTTGATATATACAAACAAGGCCTGTCAGGAAGGAAGAAGAGAATAGAAATCCAAGGTTGAATAGAAATAATATAACGGAAATTATGAAAGGAAATAAAAATGCTTGAATCGGTTTCACTTGTCGGGCTGTAACTGCTAACAAGCTTCCCTTGCCCGGCAGCTGGCACGACCCCAGGCCCAGATGAGCATTAACAGGTGGATAGATATAATGAGAAGTCGTTTATTTTCCAAGTTTGAGGCGATAAAAATGCACTTGGAGAGGTATGTATTTCTGGAAGGGGAGAGAAAGGCGGGGGAGAATGAGAAAATCTAGGAAGCGATCTGTCAGTGGGTTTTTCTATCTGCTTCATTCAGATGAAATATCTTATTTCTATTTATTCTGTCTGTCCGTCTGCAAACCCTCTATCTATCTATATATCAATCTATCTATCTATCTATCTATCTATTTCGGTCTGTTCATATCTATCTATCTATCTATCTATCTATCAATCAATCTAACTTCCTACATATCTATCTTGGTCTGTTCACATCTAGCTATCTTTTTCAGTCTGTTTATATCCATCTATCAGTCTGTTCATTATCTATCTATTTATCTATCTATCCGTCAGTCTATCTATCTATCTATCCGTCAGTCTGTCAGTTCATATCTATATATCTATTTATGTCACTCAGTTCATATCTATCTATCTGCATATATGCATACTGGCACATGCATGCATGTGTATGCATATGAATCAGTCCACACGTGCACGTGATTGTTCGTGCATGCACATAAATCAATCACTTATAAGTTTCAATTCAGGTGTACGAATAGAAAAAGGCATGAGATACAGACCGAATGGAGAGCAAAATAAAGGTTTATGCTCTCTCTCTCTCTCGCTCGCTCGCTCTCGCTAGCTAGATAGATAGATAGGCACACATCCTTATCATCACCAATTGGGGGATCCAATTAATTAAAATAGTGGCAATTGCTTATTTGCTTTACGAAATTTCAGTTTAAGAAGGATTTTTTTCCCTTCTACTGAAACCCTTTACTTTTAGATAGCAAAGAGAATTCCTTTTTTTTTCTCCTTTCGGACCTCCCATTCTCAGCAACGTCCCACTGAACTTCTTTCAATCATTTTCTCGGACATTTTTTTTAATAATTTTTTCTTATTCTTTTGGCAGATTTTAATAATTTATTCCCCACTCATTTCATATTAAAAACTTGAAACAAAAACAATTTGATTCAAGTTTTGAATTACAAAAGGGAAAATTCTCCAGATTTTTAGGGCGTAACTTTTTTTTAATGTTGGGAACATACAACTTGGAAATAAAAAAAAACAAAACTCGATCAAATGTCGACTTTCTGATGAGAAATTCCTTACCAATCATATTTTCCCCCGATTTTAGGATTTTTAGATGAACTAGCATCTCTAGCATCGATTGCCATCACTGACTGACATACAGACATATTAGTTATATCCCAAAAAAGTTTTACCGATTCAGATGCTTTATATCCAAATCTAGATATATATGGTTGCATCAGATGTCAGAAATTGCTATTTAGATATTTTTCCAAGATATATGTATATAGTAATATCTTTATCTAGTTTATAGTAAATATTAAGTAAATAAGTATTGTTCCTAATAACTGAGTAATATTTTGATAAAATAAGTGCTCATGATGGCACGCATGTTTGATTTATCAATAATATGGAAAATATTTCCGAGATTTTTTTTATATATATCTGGTGAAATTAGATGTTCATAGGTGCTTCATAAATTTTTGTATTAAGTTTTAGTTGTTGATGGAAGTGACAATTGGAAGGTGAAGAAAAAACCTACGAGAAAGCAGGTATAACATCTCAAGAGTTTTTATCATTTTGTTGTGGCTATGTTTCGATGCATTTCAACGGGTGCCAGCAATCTTTTTCACAGAAAGATTTGCGGCAGTTCAAGGAAAATGTAAACTTGAAAATAAAGTTTGTAACATTGCCCTTGATTTTCATACATTTAAAGAACTAGCACATCTATGGTCTGACTTTCTGGCTTGTAATCAATTTTCTCCTATCTCGCCATTTTCCTGCGTCCAAGTTTCAAATTAAGAATAGAGGAACATCCATCCTTCCTGTTCCAAGGAAAGGGGTAGGTAAGCTCCGACTGCACCAACAAAAACAAAGTTAAGTTACTTTTTACTCTAAAAATCGTTTCCCCAAATTCCCGTAGCCCCACATAGGTCCTGCTCGACCAACCAACCAAGTGAGCTAAGGATTCTCACACACTTCGCTCGTCCATGTGTCTGTTAGTGTGGGTCTCCGGGCGCTCCAAGTCAAATTTTTTGGGCTAAAACATTGAAAGAGCATCACTAAGCATCACCTAAAAACACATTTTTCGTTCGTCTTTTAAAAAATGTGCTTTTTGGGGTCTTTTTAGTCATTTTGGACCAACAATCCCTATATGGTCATGACATTTTTACCTAAGATAATTTTAGATAAAGACCTATTTTTTTTTAGATGATTTTAGATATTTTTGATACTTTCTTCTGACACACGCGCGGGCTACAGCGATTTCTTTATTTGTTTCATCATTTACGTTATGGCCCACTAAATCCGCCCCTGGGGTCCCTTAGAGTCTTGGGGCCTGAGGCCTGTGCCTCAAGTGCCTCAGATTTAATACGATACTGCTTAGCATCTGATATTAATGTTAATGTTGATAAATAAAGTCTGACCCATATGCATATTTAGCATACTTCATCTTTGGAAACGTCTTCTTTCATGAATATATTGTACCAACAGAGGCATAACCAGATATTTTTGAAATTGGGGCTAGGCTACTGACCTAGAGGTTTCCCTCCAACATATAGCAATTAACACACATGCTGTATCACTTACTTTATGAAAAACAACCCTAAAGGCTGAATTATTACTTATACAATTTATGTATGTACAACTATATCCTCGTTATTATGCAAGATGGCGCAAAAAATATTTCGCCATCAACTTTAAAGCATAATATCTCTGCTTAGAATGAAAAGTTAATAAGCGAAGTTAGAACATTCGGAATCTATACATTTCTGCTAACCGAAAACAAGTCCGTCTATAGCGGAAGCATAAAATTCTCCAAGTCCTGGAACCAATGAATTCTCCGAAGGAGTTTTCAGCTGCTGCTTGGTTGTTGAACACCTTCCTTCGTGGGAAGCGGATGGAATGCTTGAAAATATGGTAGTAGGTTGGAGAAAAGGCTGGTGAGTAATCTGTGTGAGGTAGAGTTCCGTAGCATCGTTTGTTCAATTTCTACAAGGTAATTAACGTGACATGCGTTACAACATTATTATTGAAAAAAAAGGTCCTTTTTGATTGACCAATATTTGGCGTAAATGTTGCAGTTCTTGGTGCATTTTGTTGATATCCAGGCAATTCCTCGTTGCCATGATGGTTTTGCCAGGATCCTAGAAGTTGTAGTGAATGATTCCAACAAGCCGACCACCAAAGAGTGACCATAATCTTCATTTGATGCCGGTTTTGTTTGGGGAAATGTTTTGGTGCTTCCCCTCTGCTACTGCGCAGAATGCTGTTGATTGTTGTACAGAATCCATTTTACGTCACATGTCACAATGCAATTGACAAATGGATCGTTTTGGTTTCACAAAAGAAGCATTGAGCAAACTTCGTTGCAGCGATTTTTTAAAAATTTCCCATCACTTATCGAGGTTTTTTGCGAATTTTGTACAAATATCGGAAACTGTTGAATGGTCAAGGTTCAGTTCCTCTGCAACTGCTTGAGTTGTTTTGTGTTGGCCTGCCTTAATCATGACCTTCAATTAGATGTCAATCATAGACGTCCATGGCCCCGTACCCTCATCTTCAAGACTCTTGTCTCCATTTCGGAATTTAGGAAACTAATGTGGTACTGTACGTTCATGGACTGTACACTGGCTATTTCTAATTTATTTGGTTAATATTGCTTGCAGTGTCCGCTGCTTTACGTCCCATTTTCAACTTATAAAACAAAACTTCTTGAATTTGCCTTTTTACCATCTTTGATTCGACCCCCACAATTAAACCAGAATAAATTGTGAACAAAAAAGTTCAGCTTAAATAAATATAGCAAAGCCCCCGTTTTAAATGGTATACCACATAAAGGTTGTTAAATAATTGTTTATTTCAAAATAAGCATCAAAGTTTAAGATAACCAAAAGCGCATCTGTTTTTGCACTATCCCGATATATAATGTCAGTAGAAATGCAGAAAGTGAACTATATTTTATGAAACTTTCGTCTGCCCCACCTTCATTGGAGTGCCAGATGCATTTTCAAATACTCAGCCCCAGTTGCTCCTCTGTATGCCAAATGCTGAAATTAATTATCAGGCAAAAGATTTTAAAACAGAATATACTTCACCTGAAAGGCATTTGCAAACATCAGTCAACATTCTTTGTACAAGTTATCTTTTTTTATCAAATGAAACTCATTTTTACCTTCATCTTAATTGTTTTTATACACCTTTTAATTTGGGCCATCAGTTCTATGACAACGAATGACAACACGATTGGAAATAAAGAGTAAATTTTCGGTGAGGATCAAACTCACATCCTTTTCAACTGGAGGAATTAAGTTTACGCTTGGCTGCCTTTCCCCTTTTGAACTTGTAAATATTAGAAAATGTCAATCAAACATTGTTGATTTACGTTTCTTCAATTTTCAGTTGGTTCGGCTGGCTGGCTGGCTATGCATGGGGCTAAAGGGCTGAAAATTCAAGCTTTTACCCCTTATGTCTTGAAAAAAATATTTTTTCGAAATCACCCCTTGATAGGTTTTTAGGTTGTGAGTGGGGTTGCACTTTGCAATGAGAGTTCAGGTTAGATTGATCACTTAGTTTGTGCCCACTTGTTTTTTGATGTTTTTTCTTTCAATTCGGGCAAAAGAAGCAACTTACTTATTGATCCCTTCTTTTTAGTTATTGGATGTGAGACGGTCTCTATTGACGGGCTACCCAGATCTGTTTTCTATGAATGAGAAATAGTTTTAATAATGATTAAAAACAATTTCGTCTTCAACATCTTCTAAAATGAAGGAAAACTACTCTTGTATACGTACATCATTTATTGTATGTACTATAATTTTTGTTAATACTTAGATCTGATACATAAGCAGAATACATTTCATTTCATACGTAAAGCAGGAATACTTTGAATAGTGCGATTTTGATGGGTGAAGGTTTCTGTATGATACAGCTAAAGTATTGTAGTATAATTTGTTGTATCTAAGTATAAGCTGAAGAAAAATCATATTGAATCATAATAAGACTTCGAATAGTGCAGTTTTGAACAGCAAGGAAAACGTTGAGACAAATCAGCAACACTATTCAAGATATACTACTAATAATAAAGGAAAACCAGTGTGAAGTTCATCATTTGAGGGTAACAAGATATTCCATAAATTCGGCGAGCAGGATGAAATGTCACGGTGGCCCAGATAAGGCATGTGGACCATAGGGTGCCGACCTCTGACTCAGGAACAACGGGTGGGCGTCAAATCATGCTGAAATCGGATCCACCCACTTACTTCGTTCATGAAGCGTCGTCTTTATCATATGAGCTGTTTCCTTGTCCTTAGATTTATTTGTCCAACCAATGCAAGTTAACTATGTATCAAAAGTATCATATTTTGTGGACCCCGCAATTTGGAGGGCCCCGCAGTAAATGCTTGCAAGCTATCAATTCCGATCCGACGATTACGCACTTCTCCAAACTTGGTTAATGTAAGATCCACATAGGTACAATAAACTGCAGATGTCTGAGAGACACAAGTATAAGGATAACTTGTACACACGTTTCTATTGTTACATGTATTCCATGAAGATTTTAACGATTGCACAATTGTAAAAATATTTATTCTGGTAGTCTGTACTCGTTCTAATAATCACGAAGTGCACACATATACCCCTTTCCGATTACCTCAGTCCCCTGACATCACTCTATGACACTTGCTAAACCAAAATTTCTTGAATCCTTTCGCCTCCCACAATTTTTTATTCAGTATCGAAGAATCACGCGCCACTCAAACGAATCTAGCGTTCAAATTAGGATATAAATCCTTAAATATTTGCACGAACCATTTTACGAATTACTTTCAAGTCCAGTGAAGGTGAAGTTCATGCTCGGTAAATGATACTAAAGAATGTGAGAAGAAACAGGGTACAGCCAATATATTTCTAAGAGACGCCAGTTCAATGTCAAAGAGCTGTGGGTGACTCACGAGACGCGGGTGACTCGCAAGCCGTGGGTGACTCGTGAGCCGCAGGTTGGCCACCCCCGCTCTAGTACTATACTGCTTTCATGAACGGTTGGGTGTTCAAGGTTAGCGATTTTATCCAACTATCACCTTTAAAGGAGGCTATTATTTTGAAACAGCAATTAATGTGGTATTAATTTGATGCATATATAAGATACATAAATACGAAGGTGTGTGAAATTGAAGTCATAGCCGCTGCACAACGATCAAAACGAAAACTAAGGACTATTATAGAAATACAGTAGTACTATTACTGAAATATCACATTAGTCGTATTATCCTTTGACAAAGAAAACGAAAAACATATTAATTACTTGACTAGAGAAATAGAAATGTATATGTTTCGAAATATATGTGTATTTTCTCAATTTAGGACCCTTTCATAACATATGCTGCGGGCCCTGAGCTAGCTTAGTCCGACCCTGAATTCAAATAGTATTACCAAGTATGGTTTGTTATTTGTAGCAAAAATCAGCACCCCACCCCCCTGCGCCCAACTTTCGCCCGATGGATGAATCAATTTTAGTGTGCTAATTCTTACAACATAAACCATTTTTACGACACATCTCCGGCGCTTAAAACTGCTTTGCAGTCCATCATTCACTAAATGACCGGCTAAATTAACGCGAACGAGCTAAAACATTCAGGACATTTTTTGGCGTTGTTTGACCATCATAAAAACCTTTTCTGCCTTTATTAATTATAATTTTGTTAAGATTAATTTAATCTGGCCCTTTTCTTTTTTCAACTGGCGGCCCCTTACTGGATACGCCCCCATTTGCTGTAACCCTGCCCAGGTTATACTCATTCATTTAGAGTCTATTCATCAAATGAAATAACTATACATTAAGACATCGGAACAAATTATAAATGAACTAACTTTCATCAAATTCACCAATCATTTTTTTAACGGCCAGATTTTTGGCAATTGTAGTTTTTTTATCGGCTAAATAGGGATAAAATCTGCCAGATTTACACGAAAAAGGCTACTCTGTTATACCCAAGTGTTATTGCATCAAATTTTCTCTTCTTTCTCTCCCGGCTTTATTTATTTACTTATTCGTCCGTTACTCGTCTTCCTTCTTCCTTCCATTATTAATTCCCCACTATTCGGCAACTCTAACTTAGTCAACAATACTAGGAGCACTTGAAATTATTCTTTACCGGCAAGAAAAATGCGTACCTTGCTCAATGTATTCATATAATTGTAAGAAGGAAAAAAAACGAAACAAGAAATCAACTAAAGAAGTACTGAATTTTTTTTTTTAACATAAAATAGACGAATATTCAAGCAGGGTTACAATAGAGCTATTTATTGTGACATGTACCTTCGTAAAATAAGATGGTTCAATTTTGCCACCGCATCGATATTTTTCATTGTTTATACATTCTTGTTCAGTATTTTAAAAGTTTTCACAATTATATTAATACATTTTGCAGGTACGTATTTTTCTCCCTGATCCCGTTTTCTTTAATATCAATGTTTACACACGACGTCCTCAACTATAACTACTATTGTTTCTTTCGAAAGAAGTTCTTCGGTGGATTCGAACCCCAATCCCCCCATAAAAATTTAAAAAAAACAAAAACAAAAAAAAACACTAACCAATTACCCCACGGAAGCTTGCACACTTTCAGAATATGAATGATTTGTGTCTGACTTTCAAAATCTTTCTCAATTCCAACTCTTATTATGTGTTAATAAATTGGAGAATCCTTTTTTGCGGGCGGGGAAAAACATTCGCAGGATTAAATCAAGTGTATATAAAAAGTTTGGTGAAATTCACTTCTACGTTTTAGGGGCGTAGAGATTTGTATCTCTCATTCTTCAGAGCAATTAGTGTAATAATTGGTGTAATTAAGAATCGTTTCTTACAGTAAAGGTCTCTAAAAGATTATACACATCTTATTAAAATTGGCAGAGTTTTACAAAAGTTCTCACTGAATTAGAATTGTTGATTCATGTAAAAACTCAATTTATATCATTTTTTTCTTTATGATATCTCTTATAGAGGTGTAACTGAAAGAGGCTACTAGTAAACGCTCCTCCCTTGGGCACCCATTAGAGGGGACTCAGAAGCTTAATAAAGCATTTCTACTGACAAATCTCTCAAGGAGCTCCCACCTGCGGACCACCGAGACTCCCTAATCTCTAGCTATGCCTCTGATCTTTTGATCCTTGAGTAGAAAATTAGTCTCGGGGCGATTATCAGTATCAAGTGAAATCCTCATTGGGCGTCTCAGACTTATTGTCTTCTGCTGTACAAAGCTGATCTGAGTAAACAAAGATATCGGTGCCTACCCCGAGCTGCCGAAAGCGTCTCAGTGAAAGAACCAATAAGATCAACTGGAAAGAAACAGATCTTGCCAGATGAGACGGAGATGTGCCAAATATATACATACATACATATATATATATATATATATATATATATATATATATATATATATATATATATATATATGTGAGTGTGTGTGTGTATATATGTATATATATGTGTGTGTGTGTATATATGTATATATATATGTGTGTATATATATATATGTGTATATATATGTATATGTATATATGTATATATACATGTATGTGTATATATATATATATATATATATTTATATATATGTATGTATATATATATATATATACATGTGTGTGTATATATATATGTGTGTATATAATTACATGTGTGTATATAATTATATGTATATATATATATATATATATATATATATATATATATATATATATATATATATAACTACATTAGAATAGTTCATAAATGATTAAATAGATGAATACACAAAAATTCACCCAATTCTCCTATAAGTTTCCAAATATATAATAAAGTTTCAAAGAAATACTTACCAGTGATGCCAACATAGCTCTTTTGGATTCAAATCTAGCTCCATGAGAGCTAAATTAGCAACCGTGCTTCGTCTTGAGCAAGACACGAAAACGTTTGAAATAAAATTCTCTTGGCAAAATTAATGCAGAATTATCATTAGTTTCAAAATATGTTCGTATTTCATCACGACTTTAAATTAAATTAATAAAGTTAAACAAAAGTAATGAATTTTCATAACGTCAACTTAAAGAATCAGAAGCTATAAGAAGATGCAGATCTCGTAGGTTAGAACCAAATTCTGTACCGACCATGCTGTGATGGTCAACAAGTCTCGAGCGTCGTTTGTGTCAGGACTATACAGTAATGTGGTGCGTAACCAGGTTATTGTCTGAGGAAGATTGACCCGTGTCTAATCGAATACTGTTCACGCAGCATCAAGCAGCATACCAGACATAACCTTACAGACCAATTTAGCATAAAATCAAATTGTAAATTGAATCCTCCTCAAAAACCTATTTTTGGGAAGGGAATTTTCGCAAAACAAGAATAATTTTTTTCTAGACATAATAGGGAGTAAATGTCGATATGTTCAGCCCTCTAGCTCAATTGATGTGGCCTGTACGCATGATACATAGATGTATATATAGATAGATAGATCGCCATCCGGAACCATTTCAAAACTGAGGAAACTGACGATAGTTTTGGTTGACCTCTTCAAACATGTTGGGACATCGATGCAAATTAGATGTATAGAAAAATATCTTCTGTCTATCCTTCGTGTCATCTGAAAGAGACCTTTCTTTTTAAAAAATGCACAACGATACAGGGATGATGGTTGGATTATTGACCTTTCCATGGAAATTCTGAGCTCTCCTTGTTGTCTGCCCAAATAAAAAGGCTCATCATCTATCTTTCAGTCTTAATTTAGCCTCCCACTGATCAGAGGTTGCAACAAGAAGAGAATCTCCAGTATTATCGTTCCATCCAAAGCTTCATCTTAAGACATTCTCTATTTGTAAGAAAAGGAAGATTGTCTTGCGCTAATTCTCCAAGTGATAACAATATAAGTGACGCGAGAACGTAAACCTGGCGTAACGGTCAACGAGACCGACCATTAAATCACCGAGACGAGTTCAAACTCTAGTCGAGTGATTACGTTCGATTATGGTATGTCACCTGGGAAAAGGCATGAATCTATCTCTTTTACCCTTCCCCAGCCCTCCAGCCTCTGGGTAGAATCGGCCTGAGCGAGGTTTCAAAAGCAAAGAGCCCTCACAATTCCATAAGAAACGCATGGCGAGTATAGCGATACATTTTGTCAAAAATGCAGCTGGTTACTAGATATCTATGAGATAGGACGAGTTGGGGCTATCTTAGAAAAGGCCTGATGATGATGTAGCTGTTGTGTTTTGAGTATAATTGTATGAAGGAAAGAGTGAGTGACCAAAGTTGCCAACCTCTGACTTGGAACAATGGGTGGGTTTCAAATCATGCTGATAGGTTCCATCCACTTAAAGAAGCGTAGTCTTTACTATATGAGCTATTATCCTATACTTATATCTGGATTAACGATGTATCGGAAGTAGGATATGCTGCGGATCCCGCAAATTTAGAGGCCCCATGCTAAGTGCTCGTAAGCTATTGATTCCGATTCTCTAATTCTACACTTACTCTATAGCTCAAGTACTATACTACCTTCAACTTTTTGTACGACTGAATGTTTAAGGGATAATTATTTTTTTAACTCAGTAACTAATAGGGGCGTGGTATCTATGTACTACACATACATACGGAGGTGATAACCGCTTCACAACCGTCTAAATAAATGAAAACAAAGTCCTGTAATAGAATTGCAGTAATACTATTACAGTAATGTTAGAAATATTCCTTGTACTATTTTGCTAAAAAGAAAACGAAAAAAAATGATCCAACAAAATAAAAATGTACGTATTTTGATATTTATTTATGTGTATTTTCTTTTAAGGTTCCTTTACAACATATGTTACACGTCACGCGCTCTCTGAATCTGACCCTGAGTTCAACTAGCGTTTGTTTTGTTTGTTTTTTTCAGGTTTGCAAAGGCTGGTTTGTTATTTATAACTAAACTTGTCTTTGAAAATTGCTAAAATCGGCAAGAACTTTCCATATATAGCCAAAAATGTTCTCATTCTGAACATTTTTTTGTGTGTGTCGCAAATAGTTTTATATTAAAAAAAGGTTTTGTCATTCGTCTGAAAGCAACAGAGAAAGAAGAACAAGTAAGGTTGATAAAAAAAAACGAAAGAAAATGATTGATGATGGTATTCTGCGTCATTATGGATTAGATGGGATAAGAAACATTGGTCGAACCAGGGTACATGTTGACCGGGTGGATTAAAGGAATACGACATATGACAAGAATGAGCCAAGGAAAGACAGGAATAAGCGGGTCATTCCAGGTATGCACAATGAACGTGTAAGGGCACTTCGTTGTACGGTAATCGCTAGCAAGCTAGTATCTCCGAGTATTTCAGTGCATGCTCTTAATACACGTAATTTGCACTTTTTGACACAATCAAAAGCCTTTTGCTGGGAATAGCTCATCATTCAATAAAGTATTGATTTTTCATGAGATCCAAGTATCGAAATAAAAATTTGGCTACACAATTCAAAATGGTGGATGTTGAGATCGGGTTCCATTCGCCGAAATTTTGATATCTCTCAGTATGGACTTGTTATATATCATTAGAAAGTTCTTTTAATGCTGATTATTATTCACATAAGAACAATAGTCATAAAATCAACTGATTAGGCGTTATTTGTGTTCAAATGTTGATCAAAATGGTTTCAGGAAATCTAAAAGCAATGATTTCATGCATTTGACTGAATGTATAGAAAATGACTCTGGCATGAAAATAATATTATTTTCTGATTTAATAACCACTTCCTGTATAGCCAACATAGGAATACTCATTTCCTATGAACACTGAATAAACTGGAACATTCAACAAATTTTTATGAAAAAAATAAAAATAAAAATAAGAAACAAAGTTATATCGTCAAACATAAGATTTTGCACGTTATGAGAGCACAAAACCTACGTTCAAAATCGTTCATACTGGCCATTACAACTATATAGTTTCATGTGTAGCAGATCTAGTTCATGACATGAGCATTTGCTCTTGCAGGCCTTTTAGTATCGATAAAGCTTCAGTCCAGATAATGATTTGGAAGCTTTACGTTGCGGCATTCATAATGGTTTATATTGACGTCCAGATTGTTTCTACCCTCACCACATTCTATGTGATCAGGTATCATTCAGATCACTTGCTGAGACTGTGCCCAGGCGATTCTAAAAAATTGAGCTGTTGGTCATAGATAACATTGGATACAACATAAAAGCGGAGTCTTGTAACCAGACCAAATTGATCTATAGTTTTACTGCTTACATAGGTTCTAATTATCAAGACCCAACGATTTGTCAAGTATCAATTACTAAAGCATCCGATCACAAATTATTTTTTTCTTTCGACACAATAACGCAGAAACATGTCCATGCTCACAAACATTCGAGAAGACATTTCAAAATCAGAATTAGACATTAAAAAGAGTTTTGAATAACTCTTTTCGTCATCAAGTTAATTCAAACTTGGAATACTATTGACGCATAAGTTGAGCTGAAGCGGACTTATCTGTACACTATTACTCAACCTGTTGGGTATGCAGCTTGTTTTATATGCAGAAAAAACATCTTTTGTTCTCAACCGTCCTGGAAAGCTTCGTGAACAGCAGGCACCTGCATTTATTTGCATCGTACATTGTTGAAGAACTTTTGATACAAAAGGCATAAAAAGTACTGGAAGAAGTGAAGGATATCTCTATTTAGTTCCACTATTCCTTCAGATAGTCTGGCCACATTCTCAAAGACAAGCCATGAATCCAATGCTTCTTCCATTCCCTGTTTTTAAATTAACAAACTCTGTCACACCCAGTAAAAGAATACCTAAATAGGAATGCTAAACATATTGGTTCTTGCATGGTCTTGACAATGTGATAGATTGGCATCCATTCACGATTAGCACCAGTCCCTAATTCAATCCGCAGTTCCTTCAAACGAAGGGTAACCAGTTTGTGGGACAGGCTGACAGCATTACAATGTATGTGTCTACAGTTGGAAATAGAAATTTTCTATTGCTAAAGTTGAAGTTTGGGAAATGCCCGAGGGCGGCATCTCTGACAACGCAAACAATACGCCTATTTATGTGGAACTTTGAAATTGACTCTGCAATAAAGACAAACCCTTTGTAGAGATTTCCATTTCGTTGATGTATTTGGAAGAGGCGTTGACGAAAAACCGTAAGAGGTTGTCAAGCACCTCTCTTTTGTCGTGTACTTTGTTTGATATACTATCTTGTTAGATGTCAAACACAGTATCTGCTCACACTGTTTTTTCATTCTCCATTTTTCAGCATCGTACCAAACTCAGTGAAACAGTATTACCCAAATGATACGTAGTCTGTGAAGCAGTCATATGAGCAAATGTAGGTCTATCAAATACCAAGGATGTGTCAGATGGTATCGCGCATTATACCTGGATTAGATGGGATTGCAAAAATTTTGAATATTTTCATGGTGTCCGTTTATTATAAGTTTACCTGGAGCTTCCCATATGCTGAAATTGAAGGCGAATTTGGATGATTTTATGGAAAACGCCGTTTAAAGAACACTACCACGTCTTTTACTAATGTTAACAAATGAATTCACGCAACATTTTTTATTCATGTGTGTAGTTTTTTTTCTTCAAGTGTCCACCACATCTCAACAAGACGCTTTTCGGTGGATCAGTCAGTCGTCCGATCAGTTCCGACTGCGATAATCAACAGAAAGAGAAAGGGAGGAAAATGTGTGATGTTATATTTTTAAAAGAACTTCTATTCCGACCGTTTCTTTATCGGGTGCTATAGTATCATAATAGAAAGTAAAATATCCTCATTTTTACTTTTAAAAAGGTCAAAAATGGCTTCAAGCCGGCTATAATGAGCATTTATGATTTCTTATTGAAAATAATACTCGCAGAATATTTCCATATCGCAATATTTTACAAGTATGAGAATCAATTTACTCAAAGAAAAGACTTGCTGTTCTTCTTCCTCCTACTCCCTGTACAACTACTACTACTACTACTGCTACAGAGTGTGGATACATCGTTGAACTTATGGTTCTTTTTATTTTATACAACTTTCACATTAATCAAATCATTAATACGCTAGATGAAACACAACCACAGAAAAATACTGGCTTTAGAAGAAGAAACTCGCCCATTTGTGTATCATCGATTAGCCTCTCACTAATGTTCCAGGAGGCACATGGTAGATCTGCCGGCTCTGTTGTTGTCCAGAGGAGGAATCGGATTCTAATATCAACGGATCTGGAGGAAAGTGCGTCGAAAATGTACCTCATTCACCCCTAGGGGAGCAGGACACACCCGTGCGTGCACACACCATACCTGTCCGGACCATCCCTATTACCATATTTCATATATCATATATTTCTCTTGCTTAGGCAAGTGACAAGCACCTAAAGAGGAGTTATTTGCTTCAACACTCTCACTTACGACACCTGGTATCCAAAGAGCTTACCCATCTAAGTACTGACCAGGTTTTGCGTTACTTAACTTGTATGATCGTACAAAACCGATGTATTCCTCGTGATCTGTCTGTAAGTTTAATTATAGGTATTGAGCGTGCTCTTAGTACATAAAATATGGGTCAATTTTCACTTTTTCACAAGCAAACTTCTCACTGGGAATTGTAAATCATTCAATAAAGAATTAATTTTTGATGAGATCAAAGAAATGAAAATTTGGCCCCACAATTTAAAAAAAAGGGCGGATTTTTAGATCTGGTTCCATATGAAACATTGGAATAAAATAATAATTTGTTTTTAACAAGTCTTCCAATATTGTCATTTCAAATATCACAAATGTATGTGTGTATATATATATATGGTATCTTTAGATCGAAAATAACATTATTATTTAACGTTTATCCCTGTTGATCGAGAATAACGTTATTTGCAAACATCAATATCTTATCAATACAATGTATATTTATACTTTATGGAGTCTTTGTACGAGTTTGGGGGGTATAAACTTTTGCTTGCACATAGCATATACCTAATTCAAGTCATATTTTGACAAATATAACCACTTTTAACCATGCTAAATAGTCGATTCAAAATGGTTGTTCAAGGAATCCAAGAAAATGCTTCAATCCAAAGATTACGTAAATGTTTATTCTGTGAGAACCACAAAACATATAACATTGAAGTTTAGATTATGTTGAAAATATATATCACACAATTCTCAGGGAAGTAGTTGAGAACTGGATAACTCAACTGAATTGTCCTAGATCAGCATTTACGTAATTTTTTTTTGTACTTCACGCTCTTTGTATGTGTGCAGTTGAGAAAAGCCTTGATTCTGACCCCGAATTCTGTCCCACTTCCCCCAGGGTTTCATGTTGAGCTGGGTCAGTGTATCAGGTTTGTCAGCAAGTTCCTGCTCAGCTGTGAATTCAGCTAACACTTTGTGACTTATAACAAATGGCAAAAGCCCCAATACTACAACCTCAGAAGAAAAGAATACAACGTACATTTGGAATATTAGGTCGATGCAAAAATAATTGCGGTTTTTCACCATCGTCTTTCAGTAGTATACCTCAGCTTAGAATAAAAATCATTTATTGAAATGAAACCATTCAGAACCCAACTAAAGACTAGTCTATCTGCTCTGGAAGTATAGAATTTTGAGGGCCTTGAACAAATGGATACTTCGTGGGCGTTTTGAGCTGCAGCTGCTGGTTTGTTGAATACTTTCCCTTGCAGGAAGTGGTGAAACTGCTTGAAAATGGGGTAGTTGGTCTGAGATAGGCCTGGAGAGTAAGCTGGGTTAGGTAGATCTCGGCACCTTTGGTCGTTCCATTTCTGGAGGGTGATTCGCGTGACATGCAGTCGGCAGCGGTCGGTTGTAGTCGGCCGTGGTCCAAGAGAAGAATTGTTCGTTTATTTCCATTGACCAATATTGAACGCAAAGGTCTGTGATGGTCCAACCAGGATCTTTGTTGGGTTAAAAGAATCGCAGAGCAGGCTTCGCAACGGCGAATCTTTTGATTTTCGTTCATGCGGCACCAGTTTGTCTACCTTTTTAGGTTTTTCCAATTTAGTGCAAATGTCGAAAAACTGTTCAACGTTTCGTTCCTCGGCAACTTCTCAAGTTACGTGAGTACGCCTCAATGATGGCCATTGGATGTCTTCAAGGCTCTCATCACCGTTTCGAAATTTGGGGACCAACGTTGAGCTGCACGTTCGTTGATGGTCACCTATCCAAATACATGATTGATATTGCAAGTAGATTACACTTACTTACGTCCCATTTTGCTCAAACTTACTTTTTTCTACTTTTGATTCGACTAACTCAAGTAAACCAGAATAAATAGCAAAAATAAAACGCCCAGGGCGAAATCAAAGCTTTAAAACGCCATATGATTCCAAAACAATCATCAAATTAAAAAATCACTAAAACTGCAATTAATTTCGCTCCAACCTAATAGTTACCATTTCAATAACCCGGTCTATGTTGAATGAAAAAAAACCTACTTTGACTCCATCCTTGACATAGCCCCACTCGGGCCCCTATCTAGACAAAGAGTCCCTGTAAAATTTCTAAGTTTAGGGGGGGGGTATTTTGTTTTTTTTGAGTTACCTTATCGTAGGTCAAACGAAGAATCGAAACAATCTCTGTTCAATACTTTGGAAATTGCCTTGATGCCTCTTTTTCCTGAAAGTCAGAATCATAAAACGTACTTTTTATGTGAACAAACCATTGTCTAACTAAGAGAGGGCTGCTCAGATGTATATGAACAAGTACAAAATGTATTTTTATAGCCTAAAATTTCAGTGACCGTTGAGGATTTTGAGCAGGGCACATCCAACTTGACTCGCTAGTTTGGCAACTCTTCCAATTGACAATTGAATGTGAGTTGGCTTTTTCAACCCGTTCGATTGATTCCGTACACCACTATAGGAAGATAAAGAAAAAATCCTTTTTTCTTCCGTCCAACAATTCAGTTGCTTCAACAAATACAATTTCTTGAAATTTAGCGTTCAGAACCACAAACAGTTACAAAATGGACGCTTTGATATTGATTGCAAAAAATGGCTTTTCTAGTGTATGGTTCTGTTTTTAAGTCTCAGAATCCCACCCATGAAAAGTTATATATATATATATATATATATATATATATATATATATATATATATATATATATATATATATATATATATACATATATGTATATATATATATATATATATATACATATATATACATATATATATATGTATATATGCATATATATATATATATATATATATATATATATATATATATATATATATATATATATATATATATATATATACTGTTTAATTGAATTATTGGTATTCAAATTTAACGATCCTCTTCTATAATACGGAGCACTATGTATTTCCTGCAAATATACGAAAACAAACTATATATATATATATATATATATATATATATATATATATATATATATATATATATATATATATATATATATATATATATATATATATATATATATATATATATATATATATATATATATATATATATATATATATATATATATATATATATATATATATATATATTCATTCTATAAAACACTAGATTAATTAATTAATATGCTGTCCATGTTTCAGGGAGGGTTTCCATTTTCAGTTGCATGTGTGTACCACTCGGTAGTTAAAAGGTTAGGTTTCCATATAAAACAAATTTAGCATAAAATATTTTGCTTTACAAGCAAGAATGGAAATCAAAAATAAAAATTTGTGGGGGGCCATTTGGTGAGTGCAGACTGTTTTATGTATTGAAGAATCGTGGTGGTTCGGTTTGATCTTTTGTTGGAAGAAGTAGCAGCTGTTTTGGGGTACTTTATTGGTTGTACAGGTCTCAAGAATTGTTTGTCCTGGTAATGGTGAATCTAGGTCATGATCCAGTGCATGAGTATTTGGGGACTTGGTATGGTGATATACAGTCCTTGCGTATATATGCTTACACATGAAATCGCCCATAGGTCCATACATAACCTTACTTGATGGATATCATTAACAAGATAAAACTGCAGGTATATTAGTAGTAAGTCCGTGTATACAGTGTGTGAGGGGTAAAAAAATGTCATGCAATCATACAAATTGATAATAATGATGAGGTTAATGGAGGAATTATTTGAATTAGCTCATTTTACAGAAAAGAATCTTGAAAGACTTGCTTTAGGTTTCGAAATAAGCATATATACTTTGGAACCCGGCCAAAGATAAAACAACGAGGCAGAAGAATAATTTTGATGATTTCCAAGAAGGATGGTACGTTGCTGGAGGCGGGTGGGATGATTATCTTTAAACAGCGGAGGTGTAGAGGTATATTAATATGGTGGTGTCTTTCTGTCTATCTCCATGTGTGTCCCCACAATAACACCAAAAATCTCTCAATGAATTTCAATAAAATTTTGTGGAATCGTGGGTCATGGGAAAATAGAGATGCTTTTCTTGGAGGTGAATTTGATAGAAATGTTTTTCAAATGGCTTTTTTTAATCTGCATGGAAAGAAGTAAAAAAAAAACGGACGGTAAATAAAAATGATAAATTCAACTTTCAAGGGTGTAACTCGATGTTTGTACATGTTGTAAAGAACCTTTACTATTTAAAAATATTTTCTTTTTACTTATTGTATGTTGATAGGGTTATGCACGCACTGGGTACTCACCAATTTATTTTGCTAAGGTAGAGCAATTCTTCAATTTAGTTCGTTACAGTATAGCTGTTCTTTGAGGCAATGACGAACCATAGATGCAGCCAATGGGAAAATGTTTCCACCTTTGATATCAGTGTCATTTCAGAACGTTTAACACTGAAGCCATACAGTGAAAGGGGTTGTATTTGAAGACAACCAAGGAAATCCTGACATAGATAGATAGATAGATAGATAGATAGATAGATAGATGGGTAGAATTTTTTCTTAACGTTGCTCTGTTTGTCTAGAGGCTTTTCTCAGTCCTAACACCCCCCTCTCTCTCTCTCTCTCTCTCTCTCTCTCTCTCTCTCTCTATATATATATATATATATATATATATATATATATATATATATATATATATATATATATATATATGGGTGTGGGTGTTTGTGTGTGTATGTATATATATACATAGTACATATGGTACAGATCAGGTTAGGAATACGATATAATATAATAAATGTCTGATATACGATGGATTTATTTCATAAAGTGCTCGATACATTCAACTTTATATTTGGAAAGTCATGTTGTTTTAGAGTAGAGTTGGAAACATATAATAGGAAGTGGAATCGCTACACAAACAAATTAATATTTCTGCCCTCTCTGGGCCTCATCAGTTGAATGATTGCATGCGTATAACCATTCGTCTGGCCCAGAGAGAGCAGAAACATATACTTGTTTGTGTAGCGAATACACCTCTTCTAATATATGTATATATGTATATATGTGTGTGTGTGTGTGTGTGTGTGTGTGTGTGTGTGTGTGTGTGCATGCATGTATGTGTGAGTGTGTCCATCTAATTCCATGCATCTCTCTCACTATATACTCCCGAAACACGGCTATGGTAAAACAGCTGACAGAATCCATAATTTGATTTCTGGTTCTTATACCTCTCTCTTTGTACCTAGTAAATTCTGTTCACTTCTCACTTTGTGTACCTTCCAATCTCTCTCTCTCTCAATCCCCCTTTGCGTTCCTTTCGGCTGAATGACCGATTCCAGACATCAATAAAACTGTCAAAAGTTTTGAGAAGGGTCATTAACATTCAAAGAATTTTTTTCGGACGCTGTAGGGAACTGAGAAAAAAGGAAAGAAGCCGCACACATCAACATGTCGACTGAGTGTGGAAGTCAGTTAAGTACGGAACTCAATATGGCTTCCGTAGCGGAGGGGACAAGGTACGGAAATCCAGGCTTAACAAGGAAAAGAGAAGAAAACACTGCAATCCTGGTTGCTACCATTGAAGGAAAATATCTGTTTACCATCATCACTTTTGGGTGGTACAGCTGATGAAGGCCGTAGAATTGATTGGCCAAAACGCCGTGTTAGCAAACCAAAAGACAAGTTCAATAGCCCGAAAAACTCTTTCAATTAAAGGAAATGTTTCCTACAATTCTTTTTTTTAATGGCTTTTTAATGTCTCTGACCCTACTCTCTGTGTATCAACTTGGAATGTAACGAAAACTTGGGCACAACACTGTTTTCCAACTATTTTAGTCAGGTTTGAGCTATTTCCCAGCTATTTTAGTTGTTTAAAATGGCCATAAGACGAGTAAGACTGTTTTTCTTGTGCATATGGGCGTTTCAGCAGTCTATTCAGCACTAGAAAATTTGGAAGAATTTGGCAACATGGAACTGGAGTTGACTTTTTTCCCTCACTGGAACAGCAAAAACAAGAATAATCCTCACGTAATTTAGAGGAGTCAACTCTTCACTGATTGCTTACACAATATCAAAATATACTATCGACGATTCTTCACTTCATCTAATATCACGTGTGCGCTTTTCACTTCATCCCTTAACTGTGATATAATGTATTAACAGCCCCTATGTCTTTTATCAACAAAGGCTGTTGGTAGTATATGAACACATAGTCTTTGTAATATATACAATACAGAAGTTGTAGTAATCATCTTCAGTTGGAATAGTAGTACTAGCGGAGCTAGGTTTGCCTTTCCTTTCCCTTCTCTTCCTATTTTGACTCCCATTCCTACCCCCACCCAACTTTTCTCTTTCTGTCTTTGCCGGTCCGTCTCTCTGCCTGTCTGCTTCTCTCTCTCCCTATCTATCTATCTATCTATCTCAATTTTCCTTTTTTCTATCACAATCTTAACAATCTGAACCCCGCCCTTTGACAATCTTCAGGTCTCGTGTCTCCAGAAACCCAATTCTCACTGTTCTCCTGATATTTCCCCCTGAAACATAAGGAGAACCCACTTGAAAACTGATGAATTTATTGCTTGCTTATCGAATCTGAAACGGATATCTTCTGCGCTGAACTGACTACCACACAGAATCAATTGAATCAAAAATTAATTTGACGTTCAAAATTGTTGAAGATACACTGAACCAAAACATTATGACCAGCGATATGCCACGAGAATGACAGTTAATATTTCCTAACATCTTTGAATTTAAGGGTCAGTGGTACTCAAATAGGTAAGCCGGATACGAGTACTTCATTTTGATGTGTCGAATGCCATAGTCGTGGCTAAGAAGGAATATTTAGGTGACTTTGCTGAAGGCCAAATTATCATAGTCAGTAGACAAGGCCAAAGGAAATGCCAGTGTGGTACAAATTGCAGATAACTTAAATTTATGTGAAGGAAGAAATTCGTCACCACAAACAATACGCCGATTCGTCTAATTGCATATAATTTAGAGTTAGAGACATCATACAATCCATGAAAAATCTCAAATGGCGGTGGGCTGGCCATGTTGCAAGAATGGCTGACAATCGATGGACATCACGACTCACAACATGGATTCCCCGAGACCACATGCGCAACCGAGGCCGGCAAAATGTTAGATGGAGAGACGAGCTAGACAAGTTCAGGAAGTACTGGCTCCGTGACGCCCATGATAGAGAAGTGTGGCAAATCCTGGGGATGGTCTATGTCCAACGACGGACGCTAAAAGACTGACGATGATGATGATGAAGTGTATTTGAATGGATATTTATCTAAAGGTATTTGAGCGTACCTTATATACCGGTGCAAAAGTCTAAACCAAATCTAACTTTAGTCAAATATTTGCCGGATCATTTGACTCTTACATAAGGTAGCGTCAATCAAGTTCGAAGGGTTTAGACTTATATGATCTATTGCGTTATAAAGAGCGGAATCCTTTTAGAACAATATTTTTATTTTGTTAGTTTTAAAAATGTGATGCCTTTCTTACATCTGCAAACCTACCTATGAGAGTATTGTCATGTATACAGTAACTTGAAGTGTTGATGGGGTAATTAAAACAACAGCTCTGTTGCTTCAATTTATCTCATTTATATCATTATCAACATTTTTTCTTTTAGTATACTGCTGTTTACCATAATCTTAACATTTTTGCTGCTCTTTTTAATGCAACTTTTCTTGGACTTCCTTTGGCCATTAGTTAATAAACAGCGTTGATCGGAGTAAACAATAAGCGTCCGGTGGGAATTGAACTCACGTCCCCCAATGCCGAAAGGAGACTTAATATCCATCCTACCGCTCTTGCCATCTGAGTTCCGGGGACTCACGTGACAAGCATGAGTCCAAATCAGACCTTAAATCTCGCTCACTATGTGGACCTCTTAAGCGCCTTATTTTATTGATTATTGATGGTAGAGTAAGTTTCGGTAAACATTTTTAATCCATAACCCAAAACAGATGATTACATTATGAGGGTATCAGAGGAAAGATAACTCCACGGAACTTGTCCCTCTTTCGGCTAGTTTGGAATCTGAGTTGTTCGACTCCCAGAGTGGTTACCAACAGTATCTAGAGGTCCTAATCTACCCTACTATTTACCCATAACTTGGTGGGGGTAGAATAGTTGGATTCACGCCTTTCTCAACATTATTGAGGAGAGAATACAAACTGCCTTAGCTGGTGTTTGATCCCAGCTCGTTGATTCTATTCTCCAAAGCGTTAACCGTTTGGCCACCCAACTAGGAAAAACATTATCTGCAAAATACTTCAACCATCTGTTCTTTCAGCACTTTTTTGGAAACCATTGTCGCAGATTGGCCGAGATACAGCAGCCCAAATTTCATTGGTAGAAAAACTCGAAGACGTAACAGGTTTTTTTTTTTTTTAAATATTTGAGATATTTCCATTCACAAACGGAAGTTGGGAAGAAAAAATGGCTGATAGGAGGAATCATAAATAAATAATGCAAGAGGAAGTGTGTGTGTGTGTGAGTGTGAGTGTGTGTGAGAGAGAGAGAGAGAGAGAGAGAGAGAAAGAGAAAGAGAGAGAGATGGGAGTGAAGGACAGGGGAAAAGATGAAGAGAAAGAGGGATAAAGGATAGGGAAACAGAGAGAGGAAGGGCGACAGCGGGAGAGAGAGGGAAAAAAGACAGGGAGAGAGAAAAAAGACTGGTTGAGAGAGAAGGGGGAAAACGAAAGAAAGAAAGACATACAGACAGACAAAGAAAAAAAAGGCAAGGAGAAAAAAGGAAAAGGCACAGAGAGAGAGGCTGTCAGAGAGAGAGAGTGAGAGCGAGAGAGAGAGAGACAGGAGGAATAATGGATTAATTGTGGGAGGAAAAGGATAAGGGGAAATAAGGTAAGTATTTCTGTTCATTGAAAAACGTGTGGTGGGATTATGGGAAATGAGGTAAGTATTTCTATTTATCAAAAATTTTAGGTGGGATTAGAAGTAATAAGGTAAGTATTTCTGTTCATTAAAAAATGTTCAGTGGGATTAGGGGAAACAAGGTAAGTATTTCTGTTCATTAAAAATGTTCAGTGGGATTAGGGGAAACAAGGTAAGTATTTTTGTTCATTGAAAAATGTATGATAGGGTTATGGGAAATAATGTAAGTATTTCTGTATATGAAAATATGTCGGGGTCAGGGGAAATAAGGTAAGTATTTCTGTTCATTGAAAAATGTGTGATAGGGTCAAGGGGAATAAAGTAGGTATTTCTGTTTACAAGAAAGTGCGGAGGGATTAAGGGGAATGAGGTAAGTATTTCTACTTTTTTAAATGTGTGTAGGGTTTAAAGGAAATATGGTACATATTTCTGCTTTGCAAATAAAGTGTGTTCGGGTTAGGGGAAACAAGGTAAGTGTTTCTTGTTATTAGACAATGAGCGATAGGGTTAAACGAAATAAGGTAAGTATTTCTGTCTATTAAAGAATGAGTGATGGGGTTTGTGGGAATGAGGTAAGTATTTCTTGTTTGCCAAAAATGTGTATTGGGGTTTCTGGAATAAGTTAATCATCTCTATTCATTGAAAAAATGGTGATTGGTTCAGGGGAAATAAGGTAAGAAACGAATACCCCTTGACCCCTCCTCTCACAGACCCTTCTAATGCGAAACTAAATGTTAACCTCATTTACAAAGATACAAACACCCCTTGATTCAACTAAATAACCAAACAACACAGAGATATTCAGGTTCTCTTCTTAAGCATTTAACATGCAAACAGCATTTTTTTCTATGTGAACCACCAAAAATATTTTCGCCTAAAAAAGATGGCTGCCCTCACCATCGAAATGCATCGAAATACGCCCACAAAATAATTTTAAGAAATCGTATCCCTTGAGTTTTTCTCTTCACATTCCAATTGTCATTTTCATCTACATTCTGTCGGAACACTTCACTCCCACAATACAACCATATATATATATATATATATATATATATATAGAGAGAGAGAGAGAGAGAGAGAGAGAGAGGAAGAAATGTTACTGGGAATTTAAAATTCTTTGTTACATTTATTACCAGCCAATGTATATATGTTATTTATTTAGTGCTGCTCTTTCAGATCCTTTTGACTACTACTACGTAGCATACACATGTTTGTATATATATATATATATATATATATATATATATATATATATGTTTATATATATATATATATATGTATATATATATATATATATATATATATATATATGTATATATATATATATATATATATATATATATATATATATATATATATATATATATATATATATATGGGGGGTCGTTTGTTTGTATATATGTTTAGGATGATCATCTTTATTTTAACTTTTTAACTTGAGAAAAGAATCAAATAGAATTTATGAAAATAGATGTGTTATGAAAAGGCTAAAGGTAGATACAATTTTGAAAATCTCTGCCAGTCTATAAATACGTATTCTTGTGCAATAGCTGATTTATATATATATATATATATATATATATATATATATATATATATATATATATATATATATATATATATATATATATATATATATATAATCAAATCATGTATATTTTGGCAACAATTTCTATTTCAAGCGAGTTTCATTAAACACGACTGATAGTTTTTGGTCGATTTAACTTTTTATTTCATTTTTTGTTTTCGAATAAGTTGTTTTTTCTCGGAGTTATGAAAAATGTAGGAAGCGTCCAAATTTCGTTCTGTAGTTCTTCAAGCACTTTCGAACGTCTTTCATCTTTCCAAGGATATGGTTAAGAGGATTTCTATCCTTATTATTGAGATTGGAATCCATAACTCTCTGAAATACTTCCTGAAAGTGACTTATGAATAGATAGCGCCTGAACTCAGGACAGATCTTCAGTTCCTGTGATCTGGCGCAAAAACCAAGAATGAAAAAGTTGAATCGACAAAAACTATCCATCGTTCTCAATATATATATATATATATATATATATATATATATATATATATATATATATATATATATATATATATATACGGACAAGATGCATTCTGGTATGTGTATAAATAAAAGATAACCAAGGGAACAAGCATTTCAGATATTTGAAAAAAAAAAACGGCAAAAGTTGAATTAGCAAAAATTCCGCTCCGAAAAGATATCCAGTGTATTTCATTTGGAACCTGGAATTTTCAACCCTGGAAAATGGCCAGCGACGAGGAATTAATTGAATGCCCCTCCATCTATACGCACAGTCACGGGCACACTTTCGTACAAATGTATTTAGGCACCACAATTTCATCGTTACCTTGAATCGTGCTGTTTTGCTTTGTACGCGTCTTGATGAGCTACGGTCAAGGTATATCATTACGAGTCAATGTAATTAAGTATAAACTGAAAAAAACAATAACAGTTTTTTAGAATAAAACCTTTAACAGTGAGGTTTTGAACAGAGCAGATACATCTTTGAATGAATCAACTATACTATTCAAAATACTGCTGTATTCGAATCATATCTATACATTCATATCACTCAAGGTCCTGGTTTCGATTCCTGGGATGAGCAAAGAGTGTGGAAAACTCTTCATTATGACGATTTCCCTGTGCACTCAGCAGTTGATTCAACTTAGATGAAAAACATCTAAATTGACAACACTAATAGTACATTTATAAAATAAAGAAAACAGTTTGGATACTTATAACTCTTCTTAAAATCATAGAAAATCATTTATTTTATTGAAAATAGCATCTCAGTTTCCGACATGTAGATGTAACTAAAAACATTTAGATTCAAATCCAAAACATCTAAATTAGCAACCCAGAGCAAGGGACTCAACTCACTTCCTGTTTGTCAGTCAGTGACTGCTAGAGATGCTAGTGCATCTATAAGTATTAGCCACTCAGGTGTTTTAATGATCTGAATAAATCCAGATTTCTAAGGAGTTGAATCCAGATCCACCCAACTGTTTGGTGTCATGTTCTGTATTTATTTCACCAAGAGTGGGTTTTCTGAAGAAGGCCGTAGGGTACAACAGCCGAAACGTTGGGTTCAAATGATGAATCTGGATGAAGGAAACAGTCGAAAAAATCTGTACTCTACGCAACCTCAAATCTGGCTCCACTTTGTTGGGATCGCATTGAGATTTGGTTGTATCCACAACATGTCACAATTAACCGTATTAACTCGCTTCGCATTAGAGCCCGTAGGCGTATTGCTCCTCGATACTATGCTGAGTAATATTTGAGGCTATAGGACGAATCCTTTTTGCGCTTAGCCTAAGTGAACGTGTAAAGCTTTTCAATTTCCAACACTTCATTGTATAATGATAGATCTATTTATATCAAAGGAGCATAGTCAACTGGTTTGCATAAATTTAATTGCTAGCACCTATAATGAATTTCTAAGGGAATATTTTTCAATTATCTCTGTACGTTCAAATATCTCAGCGTTCTTAGGGTCGGTTTAGACTGTTTTAGCATCGCTGAACTTGAAAAGGTGGAAGATCAGTTTTTCTAAGCAAGAACGACAGATACCGTAGCCAGCATAAGGGTGTTTTTCTATAGTTCGATTTATACAAAAGTTGTACCTTGGTCCATAAGTCTGCAATACCAAATTTCAGCTCAATCCAACGATCAATAAGGTAACATAGTTGAAAGAAACTGCGAATGTTGCAAATCCCTTGCTATATGTGTTCGGTGAGTAGATATTAGCTCCGCTCCAGTAATAATGGATGTGGGCTTGTGTTGTCATTCTTCAGGTTGACAGTGTTGTTTATTTTGCGTTGATGTTTACTCTCTACACATCCACTGTGATTGTTTTGCTCAGTGCTTCTCAACGGGGGTCATATGACCCACTCCGGGGGCTATGTCACATTGTGGGTCGTTACGTGAAATGAATAATTCATTTATGATATCGTTTGGTTTTGTTTGTAAGCTGTTGGTAATATTCGTGTAGTAAAATACAACGATAATTCATGCGTATTCTAGAATAAACGTAGATAGGGAACTATTTTTCTAATAAAGGATAAAATGGGGCCAGAGCAGTGAATAACAAAACAAAAGGGGCCATGAGCAAAAAAAAAAAGATTTAGAACCACTGGCTTTATTCCCAGTGCCCGTAATTGACGAATCTTATGGTTGAATGGAGTTTTATAACAAAATTAAAGCATTTCTAAACGAATAAGCCAAAATGGTAGAAAGCGAAGAAGCAGTTACCATTTACTCATCTTCACGGGTTTGGGTGGTGGAAGAACAGAAGACAAAGGTGTAGGAGAGAAAGAGAGAGAGAGAGAGAGAGTACATGCTGTCTCTACAACGACACATTGCAAAACAAAAGGTTAACGGTATTATTGCTTTTTGCTTTTTTTGTAAAAGCAAAAATGTGGGATGAATTAAAATTTGGAAAGCGAAGGAGTCTCTGTGATTGGTCTCCGTTCTAACTCTACGGACAATTGAACGTCCCTTCCCGGGTGCATACCTGGGCGAAGCTTATGGGGATCCTAGGATGACCCAGTCATTAGAATCTCCTGCTCAGCCTCGCTGATATAGTCCAGATGAAATCATCCAGAGATTTCGTCTGGCACCAAAAGCTACCGGAAAGACGTCAAATTATCTCAAGGGGGCCCAACTCCCTAGTTTTTGAAATAAGAGTTGTCCTTTCTCCTGGACTGGTTGCCTTCTCAATCTGCTATTCTACCCAAAACTAGAGAGGGGAAGAGATAGATTCATGTCTTTCCCTCGGTCAATCTGGTCTCCAAGTCCATTGTCTGTACCGTTACCGACTACGCCAATCGTATCTCAATAAGACATTACTCCAATCCTTGTAAACACATAAACGACGTTTATAATCTTAATAACCACATTACAGATATACTCTTGGGATGGCAATCTATTACAAGTGGTTGACTTATAGTCAAGTGCATATAGTCATGATATATTAGTTATGGATATTTACTTAGCTTATCTTAGTCTGACACAAGTCCAAAAAGGTTAGGTACCCATCAGGGCCGGCACACTCCTGGTTCTATCAGTCGAAATTGAGATACGTAGCACTTCACAAAATTTACGAAACAAAGTTCTTTTACAGCATACAATTTGAACTGGTCAGTCATACATACATAGAAAGGTTAAATGAGTTATAAACGTTAAGTAAATACATGTACATATGTAAATACATGCAAGCAAAACTCCATGTATATTTATAGGTGAGACAATTGATAAAGAAAGAAAATAACTTGGCTGTTACATATTCTTAAAGTTTCCATGAATAAAAGTAGCTGACGAATTAGACAATTCCTAAGAACTGGCTCCGCAACGCCCATGATGAAGAGGTCTGGCGGATCTTGGGGAAAGTCTAGGTCCAACAACGGACTCTTGAAAGCTGATGATGATAGATATATATCTTCCTAAGAGTGAATACCTCGATACGTGTACGTGAGGATGTCTTTTCATGAACAAAGTGGCAGGCCAGGATTTATTGAAGGTAATGGCTTCTAGATATCCAATGGCTGACACTTGGTCAAGTTGAAAAGGACAAAAGTGTTGTCCTAAGTGTCAAGCATTTTGAATCATTACCAGTTTTGCTATCACAACTATGGTAATATGATTTCTCAGGAAATTTTACGGTACTATTTATGTCAAGGGGCGGAACATGACCTATATATCAACTCTACCAATGAACAGAGTGCTTTTTCTTGATTCGCTTGGTCGTGATACTGGACTCTTCCATTTGCAGAGAGGGATTAGAGTTTTGTCGAGAAAAATACCATCTACCCACTGTTTCACAATACGCACTATTCCTAGTAAACGAATTCAGTATTTGTTTCTATCCATCTATCTATCTATCTATCTATCTATCTATCTATCTATCTATCTATCTCCCCCCTCTCTCTCTATCAAACTCTCTCTCTCTCTCTCTCTCTCTCTCTCTCTATATATATATATATATATATATATATATATATATATATATATATTCACTCAGATTAAGGAGTGGATCATACGAAGGGGAATAAAACAGATCAGGTCATACGTTATATAGCAATGATCAGCAAGTTGTTAGTGAGTTCGATCATCGTCATGGGATCCCAAGAATAGGTGATCTGATATCAATTCATTTATATGAAGAACAGTGTAATTTCCTTGGTTTGCTCTCCGTGACACTTGACTCTCTCATGCATTTGTAAAAAAGAAATTACTGATAACAATACTTCCCCAAAACTCTTTGGAAGAGTGAACTTTTCAACTGAAACACATTTTTTATCATTCATTCTTACAAAAGAATTTCAAAGAAATTAAAATATATCCGTATATCTTTACGGGTATTAATTAGTCTACTCTACATGTAGTGTGTGATTTCCTTGGTTTTCTGTATTTGATAATGGACTCTTCCTCTTAAAAGTAACTAGTTCACTAAAAAATATCTTCTACCAACCATTTTGAATAGAGGACATCTCCACAGAAACGAGTTTTTTTGATCAATGTAAAACAAATCAAATAGAATTTAAAAAAGCAATTAGTCCCCGCTTTTCAAATGATCACTTTACGCTACTTTTCCGCTTTTTCGAAAATAAGCAAAAAGCGAAAATGGTGATGATTGGTTTCGCAGTGAATCATTTTTAGAAGCAGCGCACACCCTTTACTTCTCTTTTCTTCAATACAGTCACCTATATCTCTAACTACCACAACCTCTGATGACCCAGCCTGACATACCATCCAAATCAAAAAGATTTTTCCATTTAAATCAATGGTAATTTCTTTTTCGCTTTATGCCATTTCTACTAACCAAATGTTTATTGGGAATGGACAATAATCAGAGAGTCTTTTGTTCCACCTGTTGTCATCTCTTCTTGTTAATTGTCCAACCCACCTCTATTATTGTTGCCTAATCACTCGTTTGATATCCTACTCTAGTCCCTTCTCTGATATATATTGATCTTTTTCTATCCCTCAGAGTTATCCCTTGCAATTCTTTTCCATGGCTCTCCGTTCGATTCTAAATTGATTCTCAATTCTTGTTAATTTCCATCCATTTTTGCATCCGTAATTCATAGCTGATATATATATATATATATATATATATATATATAAACTTCATTTATTTACAGATCTAACGTACATCCAATATTTTGGTTTAGAATTTTTTTAACTCCTTTCTAGAAGTCAAGCACAAGCATATATTAGTGAGGCTCAAAGTGAGAATCGAACTGTTTACACTAACGAATTGTCACCTGAGACAAAGTTGCTAACAATTGCATTATCGTAGGTGCCCTTTATCCTAGAGAAAATATACAGAGGATAGCTTTTTTCATCCAAGATATGTACATTTTGATGGCAGGTGTGGCATTAGAGAACGCCTATGAGACCCCAACGCTGGGAAAGTTATTGTATATCATTTTTATGGTTACATAACAGGCTAAACTTCATGGGAGTGGCTGACAAGGTATTTCACAAGAAATGTCTTTATCCTTGGTCTTTTTACTCTGTCATTGAATTCGATTGGAATTCAAGACAATTCGTGGATGGTTATAGAGACGGTGAAAGCAACGATTGTCCAGGAGCAGCTAGCGAAAGATCTCGCGAGAAAATACTTTGTCCTGGGTTTTCTTACAATTCGCTCGAATAGTGTAATGGTTAACACGACCCTCTCACGCAGAGGATCCAGTGTTCGGTGACTGGTAGGAGAAAAGAATGTGGAAAACTCTTCAAAAGGACAATTTTCCCTGTGCATTCAGCAGCTAATTGAGTACACTCTAAGCTGGAGGAGGTATCCTTTAGGTATAATTATCTGATACTTGCAAAGGAAACTGTGACTTCGTCACTGGTCGTATATACTCAAATGGGATTTGTCTTTAAATACCCTTCACAGGCCTCCCATGACACTAATTCATTTATGTTTTCCCCTCCAGATATCGTAATACAATAATCTTCAAAATGAATTCTTGATAAAACCTACTTGATTAGAGACAAAAATCTCCAGCTGTACAAATGGAACACTGCGATAGATGTTGGCCTCCTGTAAGACTTATGTAACATTATGCATATTGCAGAATCCTTACCCGGAAGTTTAGAATCCATCGGGACCTCATCGGCTCTCCGTGTAATTGGGACATCCTCCGCCCACAAAGAGTTAAGAGATGGACGCTTTATCCTTGAGTTTTCTCCCGGTTCATATGGATGGTACTGAAAGCAGTGAAAGCGATGGCTGCCATCCAGAGACTGACGAGATATCTCGCGAAGAGTGTCCAAGCTATGAATCCAGAAAGTGATTCAAGACAATTGGAACAGTGATGAAAACAGTGGAAGAATATTTTGCAAATATGATGCCACAAAAAATATCCTGGTCTCAAGTGCTTAAAAAGAAATAATTCTAATCACGTTTATGAAATTAATCCTTATGTTTAACTTAAAAGTGACCATTTCACTCTGTCGGATTTTATGTATGTTTTATTCTTCTCTGGGTCAAAAATTGCTCCTCTCTTGTATTTAAAAGGAAAAAAATGAAGACTACTGTCTGGTAACGTTGCACCGGACTGAAAACAGAGACGGAGGGCTTTATCGTCGCTGCATAAGGCCAAAAATTCATTCCCAGACTCAATCAAAGGAGGAACTGATCCACAATGCAGGATCTGTGGAGAGTACGAGTGAATGACCGACCATGGCGACTCAATTTGTTCAAAAAATGGCAAAGACCGAATACATCAATAGGCACAACAGGGCATCAACATAGCTGCACTTGAAGATCTACAGGAAAAAAAATCAGAACATGTGGAAGATGGTCTGGGCACCCCCCAAACACTGTCACTGAAAACAGTTATGGCACCATCGTCTGGTTTCATGCCTATCCACACTAGCAGGGATGATATGAAAGAAAGAAGTGCATGCTCACCGGCAATGGAATACTGCTAGAGAGAAAAACCTTCGTAAATGTAACGGAGCAGCTGTCGAGATATACAGGATGTAGGATATAAAGATAGGAATAGCACCAATGGTCATTGGAGCTTAGGATTCGTAAAGAAGGGAACGGAAAAGGACACCAACCACATCCTTGATAACATGAACATCCAATTATCCAAATGATTGCCCTACCCTGAACAACCCACATACTACGCAAAATATTGTTTATGAAATGACAACTTTTTTTAAGTACCATAGGACCATCATTTGGACCTGACTCTACAGGATGCAATATGAAGCATTTAATAAAGAAAGAACATTATAATTATGAATTAAGAAGCTTTGTCTTCATTCTAGAAGACTCATTTCATCAGGCATACCGTGTAAGAAAATCGCCAAGGTAAACATTTCCCAATCTCATTAACGACCATCTGGTTAAAAACAGAAGGCTTGTGATATGTTTTATAATTTCCTTGAAGAATTTTGATTATTATATGAGTAATCTTTGTTCGTTCTTTTCTTTTCTCATCATTTATGGAATTCTCCAACACCAATCTGTAATGATTACTGACGGATTTACTTTGGTTTGCTTTTTTTACCAAACGAAAACCAAGGTGTCAAAACTTCTTAGACAACAAAACATCTTCTAAAAATAAAACTCTAAGAAGAGAAAGATTCACGTATTAAGAACGACATGAAAAAGGAAATATGAAATGATCGAAATGCATTTTTTATGATTTACATGTTTTTGCGTTTGGGCGCGGCGAATGTTTTAAATATGGTTAAAAATTCTGACGTACGAACCCGAAATATTCACCTGTGTAACGAGTGTGGAATGCACGAGACCTCCCCCGCCCTTGTCCCGCTGATGGCTTTCTTCTCCCCCGTGAGGTAACTCAAATACATACAAAGTCGGCCCTAGTGTCCCTGCTACCCCCCCGTTGAGCTTTAAAGAATAGTATTATCTTATATTCATAAAAACAAGAACCATGAGTTCAACAATGCGTTCACCATCCATGGTAGTAGTAGCAGAAGGAAGAGGGTAAGGGAGATGTACATGTAATCTTTCTTTGAGTAAATTGATTCTCATGCTTGTAAAATATTGCGATATGGAAATTCTCTGCAGGTATACTTCTCCATGAAACTCGTAAATAGTCATTTTGGAGGTTTTGGGGGCATTTTTGGCATTTATGCTGACCTTGGATACTCTATCATCGCACTGGGAGGAGCTAGATACTTCCTAACCCCCCCCCCCTTTCAACTTAATCACTCTTCCGGGTGAACTAATTCGGTATTTTTGAAAAGAAAAAGTCATTAAAACGTATAAATCCAATTATATCCACGATTCTTCCACTGGCATTAACGAGTTGGTCAAATGGAAAAAAAGATGACTCAGAACGCACTACGTATAGCAATGATCAACAAGCTAAGATTATTAGTGAGTTCGATCCTCAGAGAAACTCACACTATTGATGATTTGATACGAAACCTCTATGTTAATGAATAAAATGAAAAAGAAAATATTGGTCCTGTCATCAGCAATGATCTGCAAGCTAATCTTGCCGGAAGTTACTCGTGGGTTCGATCATTATTGGATATTCAAATTTAGATGGTCTGATGCCAACTCATGCAGTTAATATATACTTATTAAATAAGTGCTGCAATATTTATGTTATTTCTGTCTGTCACAATTGATTCTTTCACTCACAGGCAACATTTGGCAGATAAAAATACCTCCTACTAACCACTTGAAAGTACGTATGCTTCAACTATAACAAATTCACCTTTTTTTTTTTACTTGAAAAATCGTTTCATACAAATTCATATATATCCGTGATTTCTTCTACGGATATTGACTAAGAGTCAAATATCGTTCAACGAATGAGTGAAGTTTTGTCTGAATTTCTGTGATGAGGATTCATCATTATCATGTACTGGGATACCTTGAATAGTGCAGTTTTCATTAGTGTGTGTTCAGATATGATATGGTTACAGCATTGCTGTACAATTCAAAGTAACGAAGTATAAGCTGAAAGAAACACATCAAATTATAAAATCTTGAACGCTGTGGTTTTGTACCGCACATAAAATTTTGGAGCAAATTAACTGCATTAATCAAGATATATGTACCAGTTTACTCTGACTGATTATCTCATTTTAGTTGTATTATTTAGAAAGTTTGGGCCGTTGTACTCTTCGACCTTCTTCAGGTGTTGGTTCTATTATGTTAGGTCAAAAAAGAGCAGTTTGAAGGGAGCTAAGGTCCCATTACCTCAGGTAGGTTATATTTGGTTTAGCACTCGACCCTTAATATGAGTAATTTGAGTGTACTCAAATTGACTTCAATTGTGTTATATCTTTTGTAAAAATCAACCAATTTCAATAAAATACATGTCATCTTGCAGAGACCTTTATTGTGAGTGACCTTTTTATTCTAATTACACCCTCACAAAAATAGCTCTGGAAAACGCTATATTCAAAGCTTTGGGAAATTTTAACTTGAAATCATATGACAGGCAATGCACACCTAAACCGTTGAAATGAATTACAGCAACCTTTCTATATACACTTAATTCGAGCCTTCAAATGATCTTTTCTAAAAGAAATCAAGAATTCTCCAATTAGTAAATACACAACAAGAGTTAGAGTGTTAGAAACGAGAAAGATTTCGAAAGTCATGATTCATATTCAAACATAAATCATTTCCTGTACATGTGTTTCAGTGGCTTGTTCAGTTGTAACCGAGAGATTGGTGGTTCGAATCCACTCAGGAACTTCATAAAAAAAAAAAAAACAGTGAAGAAAACATCTGGAGAATCTAAGGCCACAACATACGACGGTCTGTCCGGAAAGAATCCAATTATTTAGCACCAGTAATAAAAATGCCTACCTGCACAATGTGTTAATGTAATTGTGAAATGTAAAAAAACCGCTGAACAAGAATATTTCAAGATAAAATAGGCGAAAAAATATTACTGAAATGGCAAAATTAAACGATTTTTTTTCACCAAGTTTAGCTACACGTGGCTTTACGCCACTATAAATAGCTATTTTGTGCATTAATATTCTTTCATTTACTTTATGCTGAAATATTCTTGTTCGTTGTTTTTTTTTTTCAAGTTTTTTTTTTTTTTCACAATTATATTACCACATTCTGCAGGTACGCATTTTTATTACTGGTACTAACTAAATGATTGGGTACTTTCCGGACAGACCTCGTATGTTGTTGCCTTAGATTTTCCAGATGTTTTCTCCACCCAAAAATTTAGGGTTCTACAAGCACCAACAAAAATGTAATAATTTTCCTTCCAACTCCATCCCGATTTTTTGAAACACGTGTGCACATTCCAAACGTTCGTAATTCTTTATCTATTATTTTTTTTTCCTTTATTTCAATGCCTTTTGGGTTTCAAGTTTTTATCACGTGCTCTTTTATTTCTCTAATCTTTGCCTCCATATTTAATTATTTATTTCTCACGTTTACTTTTGAAAGGAAGGAAAAACACCCACAACAAATAGCTCCATTTCAACGGATGCGTTAAGTTGCTCGCAGCGAGGCCACCTCCTTCTTTTTCTTTACCTACTTTCCTTTCTCTTTTTGTAGTTGTTATTATCATTATCATTATCATTGTTATTATTATTCAACTTTTTTCCTTCTTCAGTTTCTTCTTTTTCTGTTTTTTTTTTCTTCTGGTTCTTCTTCTTCACCCCTACTCCTCCTCCTCCTCCTCCTCCTTCTTTTTTCTTCTTCTTCTTCTAATTATTATTATTATTATTATTATTATTATTATTATTATTATTATTATTAATCACCTCCTCCTCCCCCTTTTTTCTTCTTCCATTTTTTTCTTCTCCTTTTATTCCGTCTTCCTCTTTCTTCTATTCCTCCTTCTACTTTTTCTTTTTCTCCTTCTTCCTTTTACTTTTTTCTCCTTCAAGCTTTTCTGTTAAGTTTTTACTATTAAATTTTCTAACTATTACCAAACGCCCCCCCCTCCTCATGTGCTTCGGGCCGACAAAGTACTGAGTAAGCAGAAGCCTTCACACAGGTGCAAGTAAGAACATTCTTTCATACTTACCTATCTACTCAGAAAATCCGGTACCAGTGTTTGGCTCACGAATTCCTTCATTTCGTAATTGTGCTTTATCCCCGAAGACTCCTTGTGGATCACAGAGCGCCATTCAAAAAGATTCGTGGAATGAAGAGAGCACACCATTCTTCACTATCTCGACTCGAACTGGAAATCTACTGACGAGACAGATTTTTAAAAAATGAAACAATTAGATCATCAGGAGTATGCTCAACCTTCAAAAACAAGTCGAAGCCAATAATCCTAAAAAGGAGAGTATACACCCAATGCATCCTCCCGATAGTCACTTACAGAGCTGAAACATGGAATCCCAAGCAAGAGACAAACCCGCTAACTGAGAAGTGTGCAACGTACGCATGAGAGGATCATGCTCCGCCTCTCATGGTGAGATTACAAGATGGTACAATACACCAGGAAGAGAACAGCAGTCCGAAATATCATAGAATTCATTGGAAAACTCGAATGGCAATGGGCTGGTCATGTTGCATGAATGTTAGAGAACCGATGAACATCACAACTCACAACATGGATCCCCAGAGATCACATGCGAGACCGAGGCCGACAAAATACAAGATGGAGAGATGAACTAGACGAATTCAGATTCGTATAGTTTAAGATGCTCAAATACATATAATTAATGAATAATTAAATAATCAACTGTTCCGCTGAGGTTTCAGTAACAAGTAGTTTTTTTTTATGAGATGCAATTACTAATCCTATGACCCACCCTATGCATCTACCCGATCTAAATTTCTTAACTAATTGAGTTGAATTAAACATGGCTGATTTGTATTCAAGTCACACGGGTAGTTTCTAGACGTTATACGAATCTATTTTTACTAGGTCAATAAGTACGGATTGGACAAACGGTTGAAGACATAGAGATTGAAACGGACGAGCCGAGGTCGAACTCTGGCTGAGGCAGTTAGTGTTCACTTCGCAATTGTACCCTTCAGAAATTCATGGATCTATCAACCAAAGTTATGTGTAGATGGTACAGTAAACTAAGCTCTTTAACCATGGTTGGCAACCAGTATTGGAGATGGGCAACTCTGATTCCAAACTAGCCCGTAGAGGGATGGACCTGTTTCGCCCTTGACTCACCAACAATGAAACCATCCGTGGTACCCCTTGGGTAAGAGATTAAAAAATGTTTGCAGTACAATTTTTCAAAGAAATCCTCTTCATAGAATCATCTTGATATTTTCCCTGGCTTTCAACCAGCTTATGCAACGTTTCAGCTTAATTGTGCATTGCATCCTAAATGAACGATACGATGAATTCGTCGAGGAATAATTAGATAGACCCCAAAACGTTGGAACTACTGACTAGACATCGAGTTGAACAGGTGATGGTCTGAAGGGGACAGGTTTGAAGAAATCGCTGTTTGTGGAAGTACTACCTGTCATAATCGGTCACTGCACCACATTTGCAACATGAGGACGGACAATACAGCAAAACCGCTGGCCAAATTCATTGCTCTGACAAGGGTAATCTTTTCTATTTTATTGTGTCATTCAAACGAGCCAATTCTTCACTGTGGTTTTGCACAGTAACAGTTCCTAAAATTCATAATGAATGAGTGTGCTTGAATCCCATCAAACAAAGTGAGGGACGCAACCCCTACTACATTCTGTTAGACTGAAATAATTAAGGCAGTCCTTTAGGGGCCAGAATATCCTTGTATTGGGTTCTGATAGTAAATCAATTATTTGTCAACAGTCACTACCTTGTCAAAAAATGATTTTTTTCTTTTCTGTTGAGCTAAAAGATAACTGGTGTTCAAGCACTGGTCTATATACCGGGATACAAATGTTATACCCAAACAGCTTTATACATTATCGTACACAAACACATTCTCAAACTCTAGCAGACATGCATCGTCATTCACAAACAAATATATACATATTATACGAACATACACATACATGTACGCAGACACGCGCACATTCGCATATTTACACATAAATATATAAATAGACATGCATACGTACATATATATATATATATAAATATACATACATATATATATATATATATATATATATATATATATAGAGAGAGAGAGAGAGAGAGAGAGACTTATACAACATACACACACATATATAGATTCATATACACATACGTATGCATGAGGCCGATCAATAAATCCGTTGCCTGGAACATGGTTATTAGCTGAATTTCGATCTGATAATTTCATTGTATAATAATTGATCTTTATGATTATCATACGCTACAGAATCAAATGCAGAGGAGATTGTGTTGAAAAGCATCTGTTAAGTAAAAAAATAGGATTTTTTCCCTTATTATACCAGGGAATTGTTGATGTACCTACGTTCACACACATACCTGAACACATGAATACACGCATGCATTAAAATACACTTTCGCACACATACATACATTCAAGCATACATGCATAAATGCGTACATGCATACGACAGTGCTGCCAAAGTAGCACCTTTTACACTAGATTTAGCGCATTCCTTGTTTTTCCCTAGCAAAAAAGTGCTAAATTAGCGCTTGTCTGCTCAAACATGTTGATTATTTTTTTCAGCATTTTATGTCATTTTTAGGATCTTTTTGGTGTCTTTTGGTCATATTTTGGTGTTTGAGGACTATCTCCGAAATTGGCGAGTCAAACTAGCGCAAAAATTTTTTTTAGCTAACAATACTAGCATATCTATCTATCTATCTATCTATCTCTCTCTCTCTCTCTCTCTCTCTCTCTATATATATATATATATATATATATATATATATATATATATATATATATATATATCTCGATAGATAGATAGATAGATAGATAGATAGATAGATAGATAGATAGATAGATAGATTCACATAGATTTTCATTTCGTCCATCCAAACCATATACTTCTAATTGGCATAACCACAAGCAGAACCAACTCTTTGACCAACTAAAAGCCTCAATAAATATTCTCAGATAAAAACATGAATAGCATTCAAAACGGTTTTAGTTGATGCCAAGTTAGTTACAGATATAACTTTTTGGAAGTGATTCTTTTTTTATTTGCTCTTTTAGTGAGCTTGGAGAGGTATGTGTATCTGTTTCCCCCGCATAAAATGGCTGTTTTTTAGCATTTGTCTTCATGATTGTGATTTTGGCAAACTCTGAAGGAGAACATGCACTTATACATATCCCACTATCTATACGACACTAGCTGTCTCTTGAATCATCAATTGACGATTCATCATATCAGTTTTAATTAGATAATTCTTATTTTTTCGCTGATGCTGTCCTCAAAGGAAATCAGACAATTGTTTTTGTATGAGATCAAACTCCGTGAAAATACTATACAAGCTCTCAAGAACAACGATTTTTTTTTTTTTTTTTTTTGCATTTGAAATGGGAACTTACTCAAAGAGAAGAGAGGGATGTTTGTTCCACAAATTTCGTTCCGGAGATACGAGCCCAGATAATGGCCCTCAATTAGTTGTTTATAAAGAGAATTCAAGGGATGTTATGAAAACTGATACCAGGACAACGGTTCGAACTCTCGTTCATTATTTACCAATTTCTGAAACAACCGTAGGGTGTCACCAACATATTTGACATCTTAACATTACCCCGTATCTTTCCGTTCGTTTTACCGTCTGTCTGTTTATACGATATCTCCATTAGTTTTCGA
The DNA here is from genome assembly GCA_963457665.1 of Thysanoteuthis rhombus. Taxonomy (NCBI): domain Eukaryota; kingdom Metazoa; phylum Mollusca; class Cephalopoda; order Oegopsida; family Thysanoteuthidae; genus Thysanoteuthis; species Thysanoteuthis major. The sequence goes on from OY735228.1 coordinate 48,703,645, forward strand.
TGAAATTTGTGCGCAATGAGTTACGGAAGAAGTGATTTGATCGGTGCACAGTTACCTCCCAACATCGTGGCTATGACATTAGCAGAAGTATACGCTTTCTGAGTGTTCTCCACTGTATTTATTTGTTGGGAGGGGAAAAGTCTGACAAGCATACTTGATTCTTATTTATTTAAGGAGAAACGGTAATGGTCTTTCCGTTAACATACTTCAAAAGTGACTTTCCATGTTCGTGATAACATTTACCTTCGACGTTTATTATTGTTATATAGTTCTGTGTGAGTTGTGTGAGCGGAATGTTTAGCGGATCGGGTTGCTAACTGCTAGCTATACGGTGCAAATTCTATTTCTCGATTAAGAAAACTACTGAATGGGAATAGCCGAATTTTGGCACAGAAGTAAGTTCATAGAGTGCACAGTGAAGGAGGAACAAATTTTCAATATATTGCATGATTAGAACTTGTGGTGAATGCACTTGCATACTTGCAGAAATATTCGTATACAGCCGGACACACACACGCATATATATATATATATATATGTATATATATATATATATATATATATATATATATATATATATATATGTGTGTGTGTGTGTGTGTGTATGTATGTATATATATGTAACGTATAGGGATAATCAACAGCTTCCTAAAAATAAGGCCTGAAGAACATTGAATAGCCTTAGTCCACAGAGAGACTATGAAAGAAACATTGGGTAAACATTGAAGGTGCACACTAACTATTTTGAAACGATATAAGATAATAAACAAAGAACCCCATTGGGAAATAAGACGACTAAAAGAATCAGGATACACGATGTATCTGTTAAGAAACCAAGTAGAGATGCAGATATATTATTAAGAAATGGATATATATATATATATATATATATATATATATATATATATATATATATATATATATATATATATATATATATATATATATATATATAATCCGACAGAATAACTATTAATGCGCTGTTTTTATTTGAAACTCCATTTGGACTAATATCCCTTTTTAAAGCGATAAATCTGTCAGTTGGACAAGACAGCAAGAACAATTAAGCAACTCAAGACATGGGCTGCTAACATATTCACCATTTAATATAGGGAAGTCTGTTCAAGAGTTTCAAATGAAAATGAAGCATTTATCATATATATATATATATATATATATATATATATATATATATATATATATATATATATATATATATATATATATATATATATATATATGTATATTTAAAGAGAGAGAGACACACACACACACACACTAAAAAACGAGTCAGGTCTGTTGTTATTTTGATTGTTCTCACATTGTCTAATACGTTTTTGGGTGAACTTTCTTAAAAGAGGCAGTGTGTATGAAATAAGTTGCATGTACATTACATTATGATAATACCCTATATTAAATAATAAACCACTTGTAATATGACATAAGTTATATATTGAAATCATGACTGAAGAGGAGGTGGTGTTTGATCAACACAGCTGGGGAGTCATGTTAATATAACTTTTATTTTGAAATCCCCGAAACGGTTACATAATTAAAGAAAAAAACAAAACAAACAAAAAAAAAACAACAACTGATAACCCCAACAAGAGAAGATTTACATTCAGTAACATAATAACTAAGTATGTGTAAAACATGATTAAAAAAACGTTGAAGAAAATTACATTAGCATTTATTGGAAAATAAGTGACTGAACTGATGCATTAGTGCGACATGTACACGCACTGCCTCAGCCTTAGTTTGAATTCGATCCGCCAATTCTATTTTATGCGCTCTTAATCGTTCGGCTATTCCGTATCTCCATCTTGGGTTTATGGCCCTCAAATTCACACTGCCCTTAAACATAAATGCGTGGATCTCGTTTCCTGGGAGTCGGGAGATCAACCCCTGGGTCTAGCGATGCAGAAATCATCAACTCACTCGTGTAAGCTGAATGGGAACTGAATAGGAAAGGAAAAAAATATTCAAGTCGAATATCTTTGAGAGGGTGGAGGATATTACAAAAAGCCACGGATGAGAATCCTTATACCCCTGTGGAAGAAATAAAAGGTTCTATTCGAGTTTCTCTGGGGTGTACAGATATTGTAGACACCCGAGGAAGTACCGTGGGTATAGCGACCGAAATATTCTGATTGAAAGGGAAAGATGAGCATAAGTTAAAAAAAAAGCATTGTGTAACAAAACAATTTACTATACAGAACCTTTGCTCTTTATGAAGTTCCCACAGCCCCAAATCACATCTATTCTTGTTCATTAATCACATTCCATCTTTGTCTATTTCAAGCGTGACTGACATATCAAACATTTACGGCGGGTCGTCTCAAAGATATCCTTGCAAATTCTCAGGGTTTTTTATACTTTGATTTCTCTAATAAATAAGTTTTTTGTCACCGGAAGTCCCCAAATAAATCATTAGGCTATACATGATTACCTCAAATGTTTCATTTCTGGTATGTTTGCCTTCTATAACATTCGACAAATGTTTTAGAACTTGAATGAAAAAGATGAAAAGCAAGCCACAAAGCTGGGTCCAACCCAATCCTACTTCTATTCCAACTGAAGATGATTACCCTTTTTTATTGTATAATAAATAACTTCGTTGACATGTAAGACATGCCGGTTCGCCTTAGTCGGTAAAGGGCCGGCCACCAATCACCTTGTCATGATTTCGAAGCATAGTAGGGAAGTGTTAAGGTATTTATTCATAAGAATGAAATAATCTGTTGCGTATTTCTTACATAACATTTCTGCAGGTATAAAAGACTTGTCTATGTGACCCAGTCATTAAGAGAATCGCCTACCAATCATTAAGTCGTTATTTAGGCAGGGGAATGTTATTCTATACATCGGTCGGGCTCATAGTGACGGCACAGTGAAAGGCCTTATGGTTCACGGTATGGGTAACGGAATCGGCAACTCTAGTTCAATTTCTAACTCAGGCTGCTTACGTTTACTTTGCATTGATGCCCTTAGGAAAGGCATGAATCTATTTCATCTTCACTTAACTATTAAATCATTTCTCAAAAAGTCTCTGGCATTCTTTAAAATGTATATGCAGTTTGTTTTTGGATATATGATTGGAAGAATAGTGTGATAAATTCATCATTTTTGCTTCTTGCAGCGTCACTATATTTCTTTCTCACAAACATATATATATATAATGAAGAAATAGATCTATAATCCGACAGAATGATTATAAATGCGTTAATTTCATTCGTAGTTCTATTTGTACCAACATACCGTTTTTACACGAAGAATATGCCTAAATGAAATGAACAACTAATGGAATGGCAGCTGCAGGAATTAAAATTTTGTCCAACCGGAAGCTGTCTCAACGTGACAACGCTCTTACCATCTGAGCTAAGCAGCTTTCCCTATCTTCTTAGCTAGTGATAAAAGCGATGTCGGGTTAAGAAAGCTTTCAGTTGGATGTATGTTCAATTCCTACTGCAGCCCATTTCTTTAAATGTAATTTCTTTCTCTTTACACTGTCGAAATTATTTTACAGTCGGCCGTCCAATTTCGCTTGTTTCTGATTCGTGAATGTCATTTTCCGAGATTTTGTTATCAATAGTCATATGTTTCTTTTTCAATTTTGCTGGTTGCTGCGAAACACAACCGACTACTTAAATACTCTACAGTTTTGTGAACCATACAAGCGTAGGGTAATACGTGTCAAGTACTTCCCAGGTTATATTTTCTTGATTTAATACTTAATCTTTGTTCATGAAAACATTCTTAGTTCAAGTAATGGAATACGCCATCTCTCTATCTCACTTTCACCCTCTCTCTCTCGGCACAATACTTTTATTGTTGGGTTATTTCATGGATGGTAACTGTTAAGTATTGTGAGTTTTACAGTCAACAAAGTATTATTACAGAAATATATCTTCAGCTTTGGGGAGGGGATTTTACATATTTGAAATTTAGAAAGCACTCTGAACATCCACCAAATTGTTGGGTCGACTGTATTTTGTTATTTCTTTTTCAAATGATCAACAAATATTATTCATTTCTGATTACCGAGAGCTCATTTCATTTACTTGTTCTATATAGTTGTTAAAATTTGTTTTACCAGAGGAAACAAAAAAGAAAAAAACATTCATAATTTTTCGACACATGGATTATTCTTTCAATCAAGCCTCCATTACCTTTGATAAAGTGTCAGTTTTTGAAGAAAAAATAGATTGAGTGGCGTCCCATTAACGATTTAGCAAATATGCTGAACGGGATCACTATTTTCCGTCCATTATCTGACCATTCGCTGTAATTTTTCAATAACACGGACCTCTACCCATGTAACATTACAAATGCCTCCTCACGTCAAAAAATATGTTTTCTTTGCAACACGAGTAAGTGGAATTTTTCAAAGCCGCACTTTTGCACTAAAGACGATCGTGGTGGGTCAGACAGAAAACAAGGGAAAGCTTTATTGTTACATGATAAATGGAACCAACTAGCTTAAAAACTATTCTTTCTAAAAATGGAACTTTCGCTTAAGATACAAAAGTCTTATTGATTTAACGCACGAACAATTCGGTTTTAAGATTTTACAGGTCAAGCACTTTTTAAAATTGTATGAAATCACTCTATGTGTTGTTATATACACAGTTTTCTGATGGGTGCAACACCAGGTATATATATATATATATATATATATATATATATATATATATATATATATATATATATATATTGTATTTGTATTCATATCTATATATTACATTCATTTATATATGAATATGATTTACATTTATACATATATATGTGTGTGTATGTGCATGTGTGTGTGCGCGTGTGTGTGTGTGTCCATGTGTGTGTGTGTGTGTGTCACATTGATATTACTCATGTAAATATTTCCCAAGAACCTTCATAATCTCCTACTAATACTGGACGAACTCCGGTAAAACAAAGGTCATGTAAACAGACACGCTGAAAACAAACATACAACGATCAAAACTTAAAATGCACAGCTGCAGGCAGTAGACTATTACATCTACCTAGGACAAATAATCTTGATAAAATCCTCAAAATTTAAATAAAAATCAAGCGAAAAATCACTCAAGCGTTCGGTTGACAAAGTCCAATCTTAAAGAACGAAATATTCCCATTTGACCTTAGTCGAACTATATACAATCAATGCATCCCCTCATCTATAGGGCTGAAATATTGAGTCTAAGCAAGAGACCTCAAACAAAGAACCATGCAACGTGTACATGAAAGAATCATGCTCAATTTCACATAGATAGATCACACGACAGCCCAATATATGAATGAAAAAAAAGGAGCCCTGGATATTATAGAAAGCATTAGAAATCCCAAGTGGCAATGGGCTGGTCATGTTGCAGTTATGTCAGAATACCGCTCGACATCACAACTCAAAACCTGGATACTCAGAGATTGCATGCGAAACCATGGCTGACAGAATATAAGATGGCGGGACGACTGGACAAGTTCAGGAAGTATTGGCTCGGCAGCACCCGTGAAGAAAGGTTTTGGGAATCTTAGAGAAGGTCTATGTCCAACGACAGACGCTAAAAGACCAATGCTGCTGCTGTTGATAATTACACACACACACACACACACACACACACACACATATATATATATATATATATATATATATATATATATATATATATATATATATATATATTCTTTCTTTTGGGAAGTCCTCGAGTTGATTGCTCCTGTCTTGTGTATCTTGCTCATTGTTTTGTAGTCCTTGTTTGGACGAATAAAGTTTTTGGTAGAATTCTTTGGCACGTTCGACAATCCTGTCTCTGTCTGTTGTTAGGTTTCCATTTTTGAGTATGCTAGTTATTTGCCTTCATCCCGAGAGAGACAGACAGAGAGACAGACAGACAGACAGACAGAGACAGAGAGAGAGACAGAGAGAGAGGGGTAATTTGACAAAAAAGTGAAGAAAAAACAGGACCTACATCTTGAGCAGGGGTAAATCTTTGTGTCAGTATCCGTGAGAGACACCCCTCCCATGTACGCCAACACTAATCCATTGAATGTCAGGCGACATCTGTCCATCCTAACAAATAACAGTGTCCCACAAACATTCCTAGAAACTGACCGTTCTCATCCATACAGCTCCTCTCGCAGAACTTTCATATTTTGGCAAATCCACTACAACTAAACAACCAAAGATTACACAACGTATGAGCTTAGTTTCCCTCTTTTCATTCTTCAGTGTCAATCAAGTAAGCTTCGTACAATTGCTGCAACTTAGATCACCTCATATCCTCATAACAAACACACATACATGCACACGCGCGTGCTCACACACACACACACATGTGTATATATATATATATATATATATATATATATATATTCGTAAGCCTCGTTTACAAAAAGTGAATATGATATATAAAATCGTATCATCATACAATACGCATAAAACCTAATATGAAATGACAAAATACAAAAAAAAATATATAAATGAAGGTAGGTGGTGTTAAATCAACAATGCTGGGATGCCTTGTTAATATAACTGTTTTGTTTTTTAAACGCCCAAAACGGTTACATGGTAAACAACTGATGATCCCAGCAAGAAACAATTTATACATTGTACTATAATTGCAAGGTATAGGTGAAACAAAAGAAAAAAACTCTTGAAGATTACATAAATTGCATTGACAGATATTGGGAAATGGGTGACTCAAAAAATATATTGAGGAAGTATTTCAATATTTAGTGTTTAAAACTGTAAAGCTTCCTAGAATATATATATATATATATATATATATATATATATATATATATATATATATATATATGTGTGTGTGTGTGGGAGGATGTACATTCCATTTATATACCGTATTCAAATAATGATAGCCGATAGGATGGTATCATCAAAAATGTTGAAAAACAAATTATCTGGAAATTGACAATTTATTTGCTGGTCAGAGCTCCATCAAAGTAAATCAAATTACAAAATGAAACAGAGAAAGTTCAAAGCTTAAAATACAGTTTTTTTACGTCATTGTCACAGAACTAACTTTTATATTCAAAAGCTTAATATTCAAAAATCTTTGATAGGATCTTTTTAAAGATTGACGCCAAATGTTAATTCTATAACCAAATCTTTTGAAAAAATCGGTATTTTAAGCTTTGAACTTTCTGTTTCATTTTGTATTTCGTTTTACTTCAATGAAGCTGTGACCAGAAAAGCATGTAAGCAAATGTTTCAATTTCGAGCAATTTGACTGTCCAACTTGCCATTATTAACATATATATGTACATGATTCTCTTCAGTTTTTCTCTCCCGTCACTCCCTCTATGTATCTATCACTCTATTTCTCTGTAGCCAAATTTAGTCAGTTCCAATCTCCTGTTAGGCTTTTCACTTTTGAAATACAATACAATCCTGAAGAAAAAATAGTTTAGAGTATCAACTGGTGTGCAATTGGGAATGCAATGCCGCCAACGTTTCTTTTTTCTGCCATTTTAGTTTCTGGTGATCCGGACAGTCATGGTTAAATCAAGCTAAAGTGAAAGTCTTAATTTATTTTCTGCTTTTTGTGTGTGTTGGCCTTTTGTAGATCCGGGGGTAAAGTATCTGAAAGCAACTTGAGACCACTGTTACAACCACAACTACTGCTACTAACTTGCTAGCCAGATAAACAATAAACAAACAAGATGGTGGAGTAAAAGCGTGAGGAAAAATTGGCAGACGGACTACAAATAGTATTCTTACCTGACCATCAAGTATCCTTGACGTAATTTGCAAAGGCGGCGTTTATACAAAACCCTCCTGAGAGATACGATACGAGTTCCAGTTTGGTCTGAAGCTGCCTTTTATTCTGATTCCTCACAGTTTATTTCAAAGGTCGAAGAATAGGTCGGTATAGGATGTCGTGACAAGAAGCAGCATAAAGAAGAAAATAAAATTGATGAGAAGTATGTAAAGAACTTGAATTTCACAAGATTTCTCGTTCCATCTTACTTTTAGCGTTGTAAATAGGAGATAAGGGTAATCCTTAATCTAACATATGTAGAATATAATATTTAAACAATGCGTCCTCCCGATACTCACCTATGGGGCCGAAACATGAAACTTTATCAAGAGACAGACCTGCAGATTGAAAACCATGCAACGTGCACATGAAAGAATCATGCTCAAACTCACGTGGAGAAATCACAAAACAGCACAGTATGTCAGGGAGAAAATAGGAGTCAGAACCATCATAAAATCCATTTGAAAACTCAAATGGCAATGGGCTGGTTATGTTGCCAGAAGGGCAGACAATCGATGGACATCTCGTATCACAACATGGTTTCCAATAAATCACATGCGCAACTGAGGCCGGCATAATAAAAGATGAAGAGACGAACTAGACAAGTTCGGTGAGTAATGGCTCCGCGATGCCTCCGATAGAGAGATGTGGCGAATCCTGGGGGAGGTCTGTGTCCAAAAATACACGATAAAAAACTGAAGATGATGATGGTGATAATGACACAAAAGCTTCCAGAAGTCAATCAAAGGAATCAAAAAGTATAATTATACAAGGCATTGATCGGATATCAAAACAATATTAATGTTCAAAACAATTAATCTATTCTTTATCAGACACCCATATTGATGAAAATCTTAGGTTGTGCCTTAAGAATGTAATTACGACATTTTGGCTTTTCACATACCCTGTTTCAGTCGAATGTATTGAGCAAAATATTATCATAAAGAATAAATCAATGGCCTTTGTATTCATGCGTTAATATTTGATCAATCGGTTGTAGAGTTATGTTTCTTGAAGACTTTGTATGATGTGCTTCACTACCACATTTCATGTCCGTAAGACCAAGATTCACCACGACTTCCATTTTACGAGGTCAAAAGTAACATGAAACGTCTGTCTTCCAATCTCCTTTCTTGTGTAAACCAAAGCAGTTAATTCCTACACTCTCTTTCGCCGGTTAACTTTACTTGCCATATTCTCATCAACTTCGAGCCAACATTTCTGGGTCACGTAGACATTTGGGCGCAGTACTCAGTTAAGCCCATTCTTTTTCGACACTTGATCAGACAATAAATTCACAAGAGAGCAGAGAGCTGTCGACATTTCTTATCTGTTTAGTAAACCAATTAATAGGCCTATTACGAGCGTAAAAGGCTTACAATTTATGAATTTCCTTTAACAGCAAATCGTTTCCAACATAATAAACATCTGTTTTAATACATGATTTATCAGAGTTTTATAATCTCATAAATTTTATAAATCATTTTCACTAATTTTTGCTACTCTCTACTTTCGTCCTAATTGTTAGTTCGATTCTCACCTGAAAGTCATTCTTAATCCCGATCTGCGCTGTTAACTTATTTACTTACTGTTGGAGGGAACCCAGTCCGAGTATAGTTGCGGTAAAAAAGCAACAAAACTCAAGATGGAGGTATGTAGTAGCAAAAGTTTTCAATTTATAACAAAATATTGCGTATAATAGACCAGGATAGTGGGTGAGTTTAAAGGTTTCATCTAGACTCCCACTTGTCACTGAGTTCCAGTTGTTCAGTGAGTTAAGGAAATACATACTTGAACGATCAATGTAATTATGGTTAACAAGCTTGTAATGCTAACCATTTCTACAGTAATGAATTAGAACCTCACTGTGTTTCCCCAACACTGTGGTCTTGTGTCGAAATAAGCTGCGTATACTCTGTGAATACTGAAGCAGGATATACTTGATATTTGATTTTTTAGCTTAGTTTGACACAAAGCCACAGTAGCGGAGCGCAGGATAGAAAACATTACCATATAGATGGTCAACATCACAAGCTCATCATTACAGAAAATCATATGGATATTACGGAAACCATTAGTAAAGTAAAATGGCAATAGGCTGGTTATGTTGCTACAAAGTCTGACAACCGGTCGGTATCACGACTAATAACGTAGATCTTCAGAAATAATATAATAAATGGTGTCCGGTAGGAAATAAAATGGTGTGACGAACTAACAAGTTCAGGAATACTGGCTCCGTGACGCCCCCATTGAGAAATTTGGCGAATCCTTGGGAAGATCTATATCCGACGACGGACGCTAAAAGGTAGATGATGATTATGATCAAGTCCCTCACTATGCTTCAATCATTTCTTTACAATTAGAAACAAATATGCATGATATTAATAAAAGAACTAATGATAACAATAATTAGATACTGATTTTTCCGATGATTGACCTAAGATTTGTTTGAGCAAGTTCCAGCAGCCAATCAATACGTTGTGTACTGAAAGTCAGGAAAAAAAGATGATTGGTCTAGAATTAATGTAAAACATGGCTATTATATGCTTGATGTAGATTTACTAAAGAATGCCTTGCAAATGATTTTACTAAAAAAATACAGTAAAAATATGAAAAAATGAATTTCGAATACCGAAGTTTTTACAGAAGCAGCTGGTGGGAGGCTTTGCCGGTTAGTGACAGAGAAAGGCAATTTTGAAGTAATAGAAATTTTTGATGTAACAGTATATTAGAGGTATTGTTGGTAGGCTCAGGAAATGACCGTGTTTTGTGAGTAATGGGCTTTAATGGTAGTTTAATCTTTGATAATCTCAAGGGATTTTATATATATATATATATATATGTATATATATATATATATATATATATATATATATATATATATATATATAATATAGATAGCTTTATGTACACACATAGACACGTGGAGATTTATGTGGGGGTTGTTGTGTGGGGATGGTTTTGTCTGGATGGGGTATGGATGTGTGTGTGTGTGTGTGTGTGTGTGTGTGTGTGTGTGTGTGTGTGTGTGTGTGAGATGCTACCAAAACCTTTCAAGAAATTTAGACCGCCTATGAACTAAAAGTTTGGGAATTTCAAGCAACTGACTCATGAACAGAGTACTTCAATATATATACATATATATATGTGTGTGTGTGAGAGAGAGAGAGGTGTATGATTATCTGTCACGTAAGCATAGGCTCAACCAAACAAAAATTGGCAGGAATACTCAAAGGACATAGGAGAGGTTTTAGAATAAAATGGTTTACAGAAAAAATATGGATTTAGAAGGTGTCTTTGATTTATAATGTAGCTATAATGCCAAAGTAGAACCTTTCATTTTGTCTATATACACATCTTATTTCATTTGTTTTATATAATTATTTAATGGGTATAAAGTGAAGGGAAACCTCTCTTCTTTTAATTGATTTTTTCCTCCCAGTAAAGTTTAATAACTGAAGGGAGACTTACCCCCTTTCAAGGGTTCAAAATTGAACAGAAAAACCTTTCCATCCATCAAGGGGTCTAAAGTAAAGGGAAACTTCTCGTACATTTAAAGGTTCAGTAATAATGGATGACCCTCCCTCAAAGTGTCAAAGGAGGCAGAAGACTTTTTCCTAGCCTCCAAGGGGTTCGTAGTGAAGGGTTAAGATCGGAAGCAAATGCGTAACCGAAGGGGGCTATTTTAAAACGCCCCCAGGTCCTACTGGAATGGGGTCCCCGTAAGATTGGTTGATTGTAGTTTACCTACTGTATCTCTACCGACATAATACACGAACAACCCCCACTAAATTATGATTTGTCCGACCCCCAGAAGCGAACCCTGCCCCTAATTCTCAAGTGAAATAAAACTTTCTATACATGTCTGAAAGCTTCAGTCTTCAATTGGTGTAGATAAAGGCATTTCCCCATTATCTTCCATGACAACTGCGATTGTTCTACTCTCTGCGATACTTTGTCGGATTCTTATTGCATCAACTGCCTCATAGGCACCAATCGATTAACCTTCTTCTCCATATGTTGCCATTTTTCTCATTAAGTGTCCAGCCCATATCTATTTTCGTTGCTAAATTATTTGTAAAATATAATTTTCCATCACTAGGGGTTATTCTTAACAATGCTCTCTCCATGCTTCTCTGTTCGGTTTTATCTTGGCTTCCAATTCATTTCGTAAATTTCAATGTTTCGCATCCAGAAGTCATAGCTCGTATCATTCAACTACAATTTACGCTTTTTACATGTTGCCAAGGTTCTTCCCGATATGTCTCTATCCACACCAAATGCTTTCCAGCCAAAAGTTAAGCGTCGTTTTATTCTACTTTCATGTTTTTTCTTCTATCTAAATCGGACATGTGGATTTGTCGGATTCATTCTAATCCTCCAAGTATTCGGATTGATTCAAAGTATGCTTCTACATGAACTTACTTATTTCCGGTAAAAGAAACATGGTTGTATTGGGAGGGAATCATTCAATTCGTTTCTTTGGTAAATTCAATCGTTCCAAAATTGTTGGTAGGGGGTATTTTTATCAGTAAAATCGTTACCTTCAAATTGACGAGTCCATTATTACGGATAGGGCAAATACACACACATACTAACACGTGCACAAGGGATTACTCACATAGGTTACCCCAAAAGCGTATTTAACGATGCAGGATCAATAAATATGACAACAGACATGACTTGCCGTTCGAATCATCCCAATTGAATGTTCATCCATGTGAATATCATATCCCTTGTGTCGTTCTTAATTTCAGACTGCATGCAAACCAACTTATGATACCATCTTTAAGAATTACACAGAAAAACTTCTTCGAGTTGATTCTCTAACAATGTTTTCAATCAAAAAATTTGACAATTTTTTTCCACTAAGCTAGTTTTTCCACGTCGTATAACATCAGAATTCCGTCAATTGTTTTTTTAAGCTTTTAATTATCAAATTAGGTATCTTTATTCTCATGGTTGCATCAAAACGGAATCGGTGGGTATCAAGACCTCAATAGGCGATACCTTTAAAATACTTAGACAATTCGTTACACGGCATTTCATGCTCAATCTCCCACGCCGCCCAACTATTGATCAGTCAGACAAATGAACCAGAGCCAAATGTTTTCCCTTTTCCCTGGTTCCAGTCAATACAATGATCTTTCATACTGACAAGGACTGGGTCCATCTCTTTTAATTATCCAACTCCCCTAACATCAATGCGAATTGATTTATTTCAGTATACATTATTAATTCATTCTGTTTTTATATTGTCCACAACATCTCCTTTAATTTTCGTTATTATTTCACTTTGGTCAAGCTGATAAGTTTTTAAGGGATTAGGATGTCTAATCATGGCTTTATTGAATTGTCTAAAACTCTTATGAATTTTGCCACCTTCATTGACCATTCGCACAACTAAAGACACAATTTTCGGTATAAAATCAATAAACCTATGAATTGCTCTAGTGTTTCTCAAATATTCCGATAATATTGTTCCATAAAAAAAAGGATGGAATACTATTTGTTCTAGAAGGCATTCGCACGACGCGGAACGTTCATCTTGTCTATCAAACAATTTGTAGATAAGCATTCCATCTTCGATTTTAATATCAAAATCTGGGAACGTTATTTTTATTTAAGATGTTACAATAAGATTTTCCGTCAATAAAACGGATACAACCTAAAAATGAACGAGCTGACTGTATATTAGTTCTTATTAGAGATGACATGAATATATATTCGTATCTATGTAAATACCGATTTCTCCAGTAGGGAACAGTGTCGATTCCTGTTAGAACACCTATAACCTGATGAAATATCTCATTTCTGATTTCAAAGTAAGATCCCTCTATAAGATGACTAAAAATTGCTTTTAAGATAGAGCACATAAAGTAAGACTTGCTTGTTTTAAGCCAGAAAGATTTAGAGTTTGTACACTCAATATATTTACTATTTCCTCCTGAAAATGCCGTGTCTACTATTTAATTTAGTTCTTTGATGAGATCTTCAAGAGGAATTGTTGTGCAAAGAGTACTAAAATCATAGGTTGAGTTACATTTACTCTTCCTATAGGCATCTATAATATCCATTTTTTCTTTAACGGACAAAGAATTATTCACTTTCCAAAGGAGATTCAGACTACTATAGGAGTTACGAATTGATTATGAAATTTTTGTATTTGATTATAAATTAATGGGAAAAAAACTTTCGGAACAGCATTGCTAAGAGGTGTAGTATTGCAAACTCTAGAGGTTACAATAAAGCATCATTTGAATTTTGATGCATTTTAGGTATCCACAACATAATTGGTAACTTTTGTATTTTTTCAACTATTTTAAGTCTTACCTTTTCACATAATACAGCATTTCCTAATATTATATTATCTGGTTCATTGGTGGGTATTTTATGCGTGAATGATTGTGTTTTTATCAAATTTATCTCGTATAATAATCTCTGAATGTAATATTTTCTACGTATGAATGCTATATCATTTGCCACTGCATCAATCGGGATAATAACAGATTTGTTGTGAAGTTCCAAGAGATCTGCTAATGCTTAAGAATTTTTTAGTACCTTACCTGTTCTTTGAGGGTGTTTAAAGCATTTCACCTGTTGTATTTTTACATTTGTAAATCCGAGAACTTTTTTTTTCAATATGTCGAACGTTGATTTATTCCTCAATATTTATTTAATGTAGATAAATGAAAATACCTGAAGAATTTTTAATCTCTTTTAAACATTTGCTTTGATTTAAACACTTTGGTTCTCTATAATTTGGACTTTTAGTCAGGAGTTTTCTTAACTTAGAATTTTTTACAATCTCTTGTTTACTTGTCACTATATGGCCATGATTTTTATCTCTTGAATCGCGAGGTCTGGCTCTCCCATTTTGGAATTTCAATTTCACCATCTGTATTCATGGTACGAGTTTCTACTGTTTGTTCATAATTAAAGAGAATATAATTCGTATTGTTGGCCCTTATGTATATGTTGTTAATGGTTTATTCTTCTCTGTTTTTAATTCACTTGGTACACCTTGTAAGATGTCCTTATGACACAAACATAACGAGGCATTCTTTCCTCTTTCACTATTGGTGGTTTGAATAGTTTTGTGTCTATTATATCTGATATATATTCGTACCATTGATGTAATATTGTCATTTTATTTATCTATTCAGATTTTAACCATATTTTTGAAGCTATTTCTCTCAATATCTTTTTTATTTGAATCAGAAATTTCCTCATCTAATTAAAAGATCTGAAAATATCATCATCAAAACACTTTTGGACTTGGATAAATAAAACCCCCTCATGAAATAGCCGATTCTCTATTATTACTATTTCTATGAGAACGAACAGGGTGATCTATTTTTCTGGATGAGGGAGAAAAAAGTACCCTAACACATTATCCCTAAAAGAACGTTTTTAACGTTTGATTTATATTCATTTGTTGTGATTAATATATCACACGTTTTACATAATGGTTACCCACATGGAGCCACCATAGGATTTTTGGCCAAATGAACCCCATTTGCTTTTTCGGAAGAAGGAATTTCCATTTCTGTAATCCTAGTGAGAACTGCATCACCTGTCAAGATTTTCTTGACCTCTTAGGTGGGTACGCCCCGGGGAGAGTCACTAATTCAGAGGGCTGCTCAGCCCTTGCTTGTGATTTAGTATAAGCAGGCATGAGTCAATATAGGAAAGAGATTTCAATTTTTTTAGTTTTTCTTTTCAAATTTGAACAAGCTTCAGTACCTTCGGTTCCAGAGAAGTACTCATATAAGGAAGAAACTTAACCATACATATCTGAATATCCAATATGTAGTCGAGCAGGCTTTACAGCATTAAACACAAAACACAAAAAACTTTTTCGAAATTGTTTTTTTTGTGTGTGTCATTTATTTCCTGAAATCTGTCAATTCAATTTATGTAGTTTTCTTTCTATATATATGTGTGTGTGTGTGTGTGTGTGTGTGTGTGTGTGTGTGTGTGTGATTTCAGTCATTTTTTTCCAAAAATCTGTTCATACAATTTATGTATTATAATCTACTGTATATGGGTGTCATTTTTGCCATTTGACGGTATATATAATTAAATTCTTTGAAACAAATGAGGCTGTATATGTGCACTCGATCCTTCTATACACACATACACGCGTACAAACATATATATGTATGTGTGTGTGTGTGCGAAAACATTGAACGCATATACACAGCCTCATTTACACACACACACAAACACATCATAGATCAAAAAGACCTACTCGTCTATTTCCTATCTTTCTTTTCATCTCCAGTCAGACATCAACAAAAGAAATAAAGCAAAATACACCCTCGTTCTTTTTTTTTTTTTCGATTTTTATTTGTTGCAATCTGGAATCTAATCCTCACTCTCCTTTCCATCCAAAAGTTTTTTCATCCTCATAGATCTGATGCCTTGAGGGTTAAAATAAAGACGAGACGTTGTTATTTTCACACTGTCAACCTTAACTGTCACCCAAACTGGGGAAATGGGTTTCTCTCATTTTTCAAGTTGGTCCGGCTGACTGGCCAGCTGGCTGGCTATATATACACCATGCATACAGGTCACAGCAATGTAGCAAGAAGGCTTAAAATGTAAATGTTCACTCCTTATTTTGTCAACAAAAAAACGTTTTTGATTCTATTTCAAATTGTTGACCCGAAGTAGGACTTTTTTAGTTCAAGTAGGTTCAAATTGCGATTTGGCTTGTATCTGCCAGTGTTTTTTATTGATTTTTTAAACGTGGGAGAAGTAACGTAATTGGTTGATCAACCCTTTTTCCAATTTTTTGATTGATCCACCCATGACAGCATGCTGCCAAAAGACATTGGTTACTCGACAGCTTCTATCAAATGACTAACCAAACCTGTTATTATAATCATAATTACTTTTTTTTTTCTTATAATGGTTGCTTAAAGTGTTTGTTTGCCTTTTGCTGAGTTAGTTCTCTAATTAATTACGCCCACGGAATACGTCTGAAAAAAAAGAAAAAAAAAACAAAGATAAATTCCAGGACTTTAAAAAAAAATACCGTTGGGATTATTGTCTTGCCATCTCAACTTCAGAGAGAGGTTCATTTGTAATAATTCTTTTCAGTTTAACCATATGTTTATACAAGCCTGGCTTCAGCAGGGTCAAACTCTGCTCCTACATATATTTCGATTGAAGATGATTACTGAAACTTTTTGTTGGGTATCTGTATCCCGAATAAATGAATCACTGTTGCCCACGCGTGTACCACAATTTATTATATAGAAAATTATAACAAAAATATTTTTTAAATATGGATCTATCTGAAGTCACTTGAAAAAAATCTACCAGCACAAAATTTGGTCATTGTTGGTCGGATACGACCATTGGAACAACTAAAGAGCACTTTTTGAAAAGGAAAACTAAGATACTGTTCTCGGATTATGCCTTGTGGTGAAGTCACGCAAAATGTCCAGGCTGTAAACCCCAAAAATGTAACCAGGAGTCCTCAGAAAAACACACACACAACCAAGCTGGCTGGTTAGTCGGGCGGGTCATTTGTCGGGTTACAATATAAAATGAATGAAATAATAATTTTAAAAAAACATATTTTTTTTTGTATCCTTAACCCTCTCCACCATTTTATGGGGGACTGAATGACACCACTTCTCGGCCTCTAAGTCTATTTCATATGTCCCAAGAACCACGATAAACAGCTGACATAAGAAAAAAAAAACTTGTGATGTATGAAGACTGGGCAAGGACGGCTGTTGCTGTATCCAGCGTATGGGCACTTACTCACTCCCCATTATTGAAACCTTGTGCCAGATTAAGCTATGCATGGAATGCAAATTATGGTTTGGTTTCGCAAACGAAGATTTTGGAAAGAGCTTCTCGTCTGATGCCTTGAGGGTTAAGATGTCAAGACCCACGCAAAAGAGACAAGTATTTCGAGAGTGCCTATAGGAGAAGTTCTGGCCACTGGAAGAATCACTAGGCTTATGGCACTGCCTCCCCTCTCCAATTCTGATCCTTGTGGTTGGATTTAGAAAGCAAGGTCACCAGGAAGATCTTGTGGCGCCATGTCTCCCTGTTGCCAGCTCCTGTTTCCCAATCGAGGTATCCCTGTATATCTTCCGTGTTGCTTCTCTGTTATGCTGGCCAGAGAAAGCTCGCCAAAAAATAGGGTCTTAAAACCTCGATACGCGGTCCTCCCATACTTCTAAAGCGCCTGAAAAGTTAAAAAAAATATATTCACTTGGAATACTTTAATATATCTGTAAAATCATGGATGCCTTGAAGTGCAAGTAGTTGTATCAATTCAAACAAACACTTCCCGTTTTATCATCTGCTTGAAGATTGTGTAACGCCAATATTAAAGACCAGGAAAGACATTAGCTACTCAAACCTAGTGATGTTTTGTTTTTGCTTTTCTTCAATCTTGACAGAGGTGAAATGAAATAAAGTATAAAGCAAATTCCCCATTGCATTCCCAAGAAGCCACTTCCTTCAATTTTTCAAAGACAAATTCTGACAGATAAACTTTAAGTCTATCACAGATCCGAGTTATCATGGCAAATTACACTGTAAAATGAGGTTCAGTTTCTAGATTCTCGATTTCAAATTGTCACAGCTGCAGAGAGTATTGCCAATTCGATATTTTCTCCTTTTCAATTCTTCGAATGCGGAAATAACTTCCAAATTCAAAAAAATAAAGAAAAAATCTAAATTGACGACACTGGACCTCTAAATCCTGAAAAGAAAAATGAAACAAAAACATCTAATTTGGTAACACTTGACTCCCAAATCCTAAAAATAAGATGAAATAAAACCATCCAAATTGGTGACACTGGATTCCAAAATTTGAAGAAAGAAAAATAAAACCATTTAAATTGGTGACACCAGACACGCACATCTGAACGATAAAACAAAATAGAAAAACCTAAATTCGCCTCACAAATCCGAAGAGAGAAAAGGAAAACCATCTAAATTAGCAACACTCGACTCACAGATTCGAAAGAAGGAAAAGAAAGCCATATGAATTAGCTGAACTGGCTGTAAATGGTCAGTTTTTCTTACAGATAGTTTGTTTTGATATCATTTCAAGTACATCCCTACCATAAACAAGTATAATAATACATTTGAACTTGGTAATAGTTACACAGATAGATTTATTCTACGCAGTTATTTCAGATTTTACGAGTGCACAAATGCACTGTCTGCTAATTGAACAAAAGGAATGGGTAGTTCTATCCCCTCAAGAAAGACATCAACCATCTGTCTTTCAGCTGATGCCGTTTTGTACTGATATTATCGCTGTTTAGATTTATTTCAGTTTATTCAAGATTGTTTATCTTTGCTTATATCAAGACACATTAGATCCACTTACACATCTGCGTACACACACATGTGTACACATACACACACATGTGTACAAACACACACACACACACACACACACACACACATATATATATATATATATATATATATATATATAACGGTTATACACATAAAATGATATAGTGGATATACACACGCACACACAAATATGTAATGGTAACACACATATATCATGTAATACGGGTTCTCTCATATATATCAGTATAATAGGTATACAAGGATACACCCCCCCACACACACATACACACACACACACACACACACACTCACATGTATATATATATATATATATATATGTAGAATGGGCACTCACACATATGTATGTATTCCATTATAACACTATAAAATTAGATCAAAAATTTTTAAAAAATACTTACAACCAAAGTTTGTATGAATATATATTTCATATATGTATACATATATATATATATATATATATAAAGAGAGAAAATCAACGCCTATATTTCAAGACAATAGTTTTCATTCAACTATCTAGAATATTCAAGAATAGCTTAATATGCGAAACAAATTCATTTGATAGGTTTGCAATTTAAAAAGATGTTTTCACTCTCTTAGGCTCCAGATTATTTTGTTGCCTCCTTAGTTTTTCTAATATTCCCAATGAAAGCACACGGAAAATTTTTGTAGAATGTTTCTGAGATATTTCCTGATTTCAAGATCCGATATGGTTAAGGCATGTCCAAAAGAATCCATATAAGGAGACTTACTGAGACATACCAGTCACTTATTATCTCTTTGAACATTCCATCAACAATCCTATTTCTTCTGTAATGCACAGGTTTCTCCATACTCTATGAAAATGGGAGTTGTCCGAATAGCAACCGCTGAATGTAGAGAAAAGTCATTTCTACAGGATGGGTTTGAGTTCTACAACATTGACGTTCCTTGCACATTACAGAAACTTTGAACAACAAGTATCCTAGATTACCACCTGCACTATGACTGGAAATCCACCATGTTCTACAATGGGTTCCGGGAGGTTTAAACAAAACTCTGTCTCCAGATGTAAACTTTCGCTATTCGGAAATTGAGAAAATGAGGACATCTGAAAAGATGATGGTGTTCTCAGAAATCTAATGACTTTTTTTTCTATCATCTATCATTCTATATTTGGAGGAGATTTCGAGTGGATCAAGAAATGGCTTTTCTCCTGGCTGCTCCGTCATAATAACACATCTAATGATGAATCAGTTGTTTGCCGAAATTGGACACAACAGCAAGGAAAATGGAACCGGCAACTGAGATTTGGGTTCACTTTGCTCTGATGCTTTTGGGGGAAATACACGAATCCATCGACCCTAGCTATGGATAAGTAAGTGGGATATGCAACGCTATTTTGGATGATTGTGCCCTCAAAGTCTATTTCATATGTTACAGACCTCAAAGAACAAGCCGAAACAAAGAGACGTGATATATGGAGCCCGGGCTGTGAAAGCTGGTGCCATGGACATCATAAGGGCATTACTTTGCTTTTCTCTTGAAGTACACGTCACCTTTCAATGTCTCATTGCATAAGAATAGCTCTTTGATGGCCAAGTTGGACCTGCTAGAGCGTAGTTGCTTTATTAGTGAATTATACTATTATTTAGTGCAAAGTGGAATTACACATTTCAGGGGTGAATCTAGGATTTTAAGCGGGAAGGGGGTCCGAATGCAACTTTCTTTTAACAAAAAATATGAAATAAATACGTGAATGTTACCCATGTATTAGTCAAACCATATTTTAAGCTGAGAAAAAATAATTCGACTTACACACGATCAAATACGATTTTGCTCAACAATTGACGAACGATTAAAGAAAATATCAGTCGGAGAAATTTACAACGAAATTGATGAATAAAAAATCTACTTAGAATAAGAAAGAAGGCATTTTACTCACAACAGAAATACAAACGAAAATAAACTTTTAATTTTTAGGTCAATTTATGATTAGCTAGAATTATTTGAGTTTTCTTTTATTCAAATATAAATTTCTTTGATATCTAAAAGTATCTTCAATTCAGATTAGCCAAGCAGATATGGGAGGGGGGTTCAGGCCCCTTTAGACTCGTGTTTGCATTTGTATCTTCCACCGATATTCGCTGTTATTTATGTTAAATTCACTCTTCTCTTGTATGGATTGAAAAGTCAAAAAAATCTCCAACGAACAAGCAAAATCTGAGTCAAGAGGATTTATATCGCATACACACATATGCTAAATACAACGTAAATACGACAACTTTTCGAAAACTGATAATGTCCTTGGTCCGGATGTATAGGGTTTAGCTAAGTGGTTGTTATTTCTCTTGTAATTATTACCGACCCTCACTTCTGTATTAAATGGCAAATCTGAGTAATATGGCTTCAGTTTAATCATCACATGTTTCTATTTATGCACACACACACCCACATACACACACACGCACACACACACACATATATATATATATGTGTGTGAGTGTGCGTGTGTTACGCCAGCAATTCTTCGTCAATGCACGTCTGGCTACATACGACGGACTTGATTTTTTTTTCAAATTTCTTTGTTAGCCTTTCTTGTTTACACACAGGAAAACGGATATCCAAACGTTTGGACAATACTTGCGGACATTTCATCCACACATACTTTCTGTTAAGCATAAACAAGAAAGACTAACCAAAAAATCCCTTGTTTGCCATATATATATATATACATATATATAAGTATGTATAAAAGAGCTATGGTAAAACAGCTGAGGAACTCCATAATCAAGAATGAAATTAAAAATACAAATACAATAAAATTGAATTACGTGCACCAAGAACATTAGATTATGAATTATAAGATAACTCGTTGAAATAGCGCAGATCAGATTGAAAGTGGCTTGCGTGACACTTTGTCGAGGATACTTTGGGACCATACATCAAAATTGACAAGAAAAGTAGTTTTTTTTTTTCAGCATTACAACATGAAAAGATTACACACACACACACACACACACACACATATATATAAGATTAGATAAATAAGGAATATGTGATGTTTTCTTAAAACGATTTTATCTCGTACGTATAATGTATGTTTCACTTGGGTTAAATGATTTTAAATTGTTTTTTCCAGTGTTTCATTCTTTCGAAATTTTGAAAACGTACACTCCTTCCTTTGAAATTTCGGAAATTCAACGAATTCATACGTATATATGTAATGTTTATTTATGCTGCAGCTTTCCATTAATAAGAGTTTCCATTATCAAGATCAGAGACATTTAGAAAAAAATTATTTGCCTCTCGTCTTTAATCAAACAACTACACATTCATCCGTGTGCATGTGTATGTGTGTATGTGTGTGTATGCATACGTCCCTGGAATCCCTGTGGCGAGCCTACCATAGCGATAATGATGAGTTTGCAGTTTTCGTTTGTCTGGTAAGTGTTTACATAAACTTAACCGTGACCTTAACACAAACCCTGAACCCAAACCCTAACTCAAATCTATTGTTGATAAATTAAATGAAATGTAGTTTTATATGGTCAAAATAGTTTACGTCGCATCAATATATTAGGTAGCCATAGTGACCTTGTTTACACTTTTTCAGTCTGTAATTGCTGAAGTAACTTATGAAGGAAAATGCAGCTCAAATGACAAATTAAATTTGACTCAATCAACTTGTTTTAATGATGCACTAGAATAGAAAAGATATTTTTCTGGGCAAGGAAGTCAGTCGTTAATTTTCCGGCATGAACATTCCTGGTCTAAGTTTTGCTTAATAGGTGATCACATCGAAAACATCTAGCTATTTTATTCAATGAAAGATTGTTAAAACGAGAGGTTATCAAATGAGGACTGTACGAAGTTTTTTCTTTCAACCAATTGTGAAGCCATTTCGCTTTTTTACGAAAACTGACCTACTGAAATGTATGATTTGTTTGTTCAACTAAGGGAGACAATCAGGAATTTGATTTTAAAAAACCCAATGCTCGTACAGAACGAAAATTGACCAGATTATGTCCAAAACCTGCAATGTTGTTTGGATGATTTTTATGGCATTCGGCTAGATTTGACAGTATTTTTTTAAGTGATAAAACTATTTGTTTCTATTGATTTTTCGAGTTAATCCACGTTGAAGCATCCAAAGCAAAAAAATGAATAATTATTGCATCGAAAATCGAACTATAATTATCGTCCAAAATACAATATGATTCATTGGAAAACGAAAAAGTTATAAATCTATTTGTGGAGTGTATACATTAACTATCAACACTGTATAAACAGCTTTCTTTCCTCTTTTCTTTGTACTTTGAATTTTTTATTTCGAGAATTTATTTTTTTTAAATCATTTGACGTCGGGTGATTTGAAAAAAAAATCTCTTTGTCCACCGAAACCTTCTCTTTTTATGACTGCTTTGAACCGATCCAGATGTAGGTCTGAACGAAAAAAGAGAGCTGTCGACTTCCGTTGCAATTAAAAACAGAGTATTCAAGTATATTGTCAAAGTATAGTCCAAGTTGCAGGCATTTATACGCTTAGTGCCCTCACATTTGCTGTCTTATGTAGGGAAAGGAGCTCTTTTCACCTGGGCTCGAATACCAACGTCTAGCACCAGTGGGAAATTGAGTATTTCAACCATGAAGCAATTTGGCATACAAAAATGGAATGACTGGGAAAATAGAATGAAGTAGGATTTGAAAATAAAAGTCAGCTAGAAAAGGGGACGGAAGTAGATTGAAATGAAAAAAGGGGCAAGGAAAAAGGCATAAATTAACCGACTTCAGGACAATTGCGAATAATAGTAAAGTGAATGATGGTTTGTGGGGCATAGAAAAATCGCTCCCTTGAGATACAATAACTATTACTTCACCATCATCAACATCATCATAATCAGACTTTCATCGTCCGTCATTGGACATAGACCTTCCTCAAGATTCGCCACACTTCTCTATCGGGGGCATCGCCGTGCTAATACTTTCTGAACTTATCTAGTCCATCTCTCCATCTTTTATTCTGCTGGCCAAGATTATGCATGTGATCTCGTTGTTATCCATTGTGATGTCCATCGATTGTCTGCTATTCTTGCAACATGTCTAGCCCACTTCCATTTGAGTTCTGAATGGATTCTTTGTTGTTTCAGACTTCTGTTTTCTCCCTGATATATTGTGTTGTCGTGATCTCTCCATGTGAAGTTGAGCATGATCCCCTTGTGTGCACATTGTATGGTTCTCAGTTTGAGGGGGAGTCTCTTGGTTTGGCAGTTCCATAGATGACTATTGGGAGGATACATTGGTTGTATACTCTTTTTCATAGGACTAATTGGATAGTTTTGTTGTCGAAGTTTGAGTTTGCTTTACCGAAGGCTTGCCATCCTAGACTGATTTTCCGCTTGATTTCTTCTTCTTTTGAGGGTGTCACGGAGATTCGTTGTCCCAAGTAGATGAAGTGGTCCAATTTCTCCAGCTTTGTGTTTTCGATCTTAATTGTTGTGTGTTTATTTCTGACGTTATTGTTGCACATGACCTTTGTCTTGCTGAAGTCAATGTGAAGGCCAACTTCCTTGCTTTTTTTCATTCGGTTTATCTACCAAACACCCATTGGAAGTTCACTTTACATTACTTTCACTGAGAAAATGCAAAAAGTGAAAATAGAGTTCTGTGTTTGTTTAACAGCATGTCATTACAGAGGCAGCATGAGTACTCATCCTTGCTCTCCTACATCCAACTCTTGTTACACTTATTTCTAAAAGATATTGTATTCACGGAACAATGCGTTTTTTTATTCAAATTAAAGCTCAATTGGAGTAGGCGGATTATCCATAGTGGCGTGTTATACTCGATGAAATATGATGATTCTGTTGATCTTTGTTGAAAGGATGTGGTATTCTGGACGCGATGAATTCTGATAATGGTGAATTGATTTCTCCTCTTCTTTCAAAAGGTTTGCCAGTAATGGAGACTCACGGCGAGCTGATAAATCATCGTGGGCAGAGTTATAGCTCGGGCAGAGTGGCTATTTTAAAACGCTGCCCCGGCCACCCAATGGAGAGAAAACTCAAAAGATTTATGAATAGTAGAGCACATTTTGCATTTCTATAGATAAACCTCACTAAAATTTCGAAGGGGGACCCTCAGGAGCCTACTCCCACTCCAAGCCACGCCTCTGATCGTTGGTTAAAGCATTACACTCATTGTCAACTTTGACTGGATGGGGTCTTTGCACATACGCATGCGCGTTACGTTCCCCAGGAGTTCGGGATACTTGATTCTTTGAAGGGTCATGGATAAAGTTTCTTCCCACTTTGAAGTGTCTTGTAGTGGACCATTCTTAATACCACCTCTTCATCTTGGTGTACCTTGGTGTGCAAAGGTCAATATTTTGTCTAACTTATTTGTTTAGGTTGATCAAAAGAGGGCGGTGTAATTCAAAGTGGATAAAAAAAAACATGTCTGTTTAAAAACTCACCGGAAACCGTCATGGAATCAACGACTTTTGACATCATGCTGTACTTGTGGCAATAAATTGGAAAGATTGGGGAAAAAAACAGCTAATCAATAAAAAAAAAAGTTGCTTCTCTCACCCTTTTTTGGGGATTGATCGCTAGCAAAAGTCTGAACTTCCAAAAAATGCATTAACAAGTTAGGGGATCGAGTTAGCACAAACTTACAGTGCAGAACGAGCCCCCCACCCCTCTAAAAGGTATTAAGGGTTTAAAAAGTTTTCCCAGACATAATAAGTAAATGTTTTCAGCCCTCTAGCTCCTGCATGCATAATACGTACATGAACAAATGCATAGATAGCCGAACCAACTTGAAACTTTTGAAACCTACGCTGCCATTTTTAGTGACAGTTTTCGTTGACAGTTTGTTATATGCCTCAAAGACTTTAATGGAACTTTCAAAGTGCTAAGCTGGTGGATTAAGGAGGATTACCTAGAAAAAATCCTAATCTGAAGACGGATCAAGTGATATTTATTCGCCTCCCAACGAGAGAGGATTGTGGCACAGGGTCGGGATTAAAGAGAAAATAATCACGCATAAGTGTGAGTGATTCCCAAAATTGTCCAGGCTCCTCGCCAACCCCCTTTTGAGTTGCCAAGGAATCAGGGTTCGACCCTGAACCTACTCCTTTAATTACGATTGGGAAGTGGAGCCTCAGAAGACTGAGAAGCAGGGTGGGGGGTATCTAGAAAGAGAGAGTAAAGTAGAGATTAGGACGTGGCAAAGGGACACACAGAAATAACGAAGAAGAATTCGAAACAGGTCAGGTTAGTCACTCAATAGAAACCGTCACTTTGGCAACATGCTGTGTTTGGGGTTATCAATAAAAGAAAAATGGAAAAGGTGTTGATCAATGAATAAGTTTCTTTCCTCACTTTCTGTACGGCAGTGATCACAAAAAGTCTGAATTTTCGAAAAAAAACTAGGGACCAATTCAAGATAAACTTACATTACAAAAAACCCCACGATTAAAACCTATTCGGGGGGGTATTTTAAAAAAAAACAAAATTTGTTTTTTTCTCGACATAATATGAAGTAAACATTTAAATACTCAGCCCTCTACCTCCATTGAAGTGGCCAGCAAGCGTGATAAACACACACACATATATATATATATGTGTATATATATATATATATATATATATATATATATATATATTGTCATCCACAGACAGTTGTTTCGGTGTATTACATCTCTTCAGTGTGGCTATAGACTTTCCATTATCCCATCCAGTACTGCGACGCAGAATTGAAACTTTCACTTCAGACACGAAGGCCGATAGCATACCTCTGGACTACGGAACTGCACCGGCCGATGAACTGAATTTTAAGCGTTATATAACACAGAAATCCCTCATCCACCAGAGTGCTCAGTTCCTATAGAAAAGCTTTGCATAAGCTTACAATGGATGAGTTACCTCACTTAAAAAGTGCTCAACCCTGAATAGAGGAGCATTAATATATATATATATATATACATATATACACACACACACACACACACACACACACACATAAATAGCCGGACCACCTTGTAAACTCAAGAAACGTACATTGACTGTTATGTCGACATTTTTGGTTGACGGTCTCTGAAATCAAGCCAAGAAGAAAATAAACAATTACAAACAAACAGAACCGGTGTCTACACATTATCGGTGACAATCGGTATTTTGGAAAGACATGAATCCCAATTACAAAAGGCGCTTTGTGTTACCTAATCTTTCCTCTTGGTGCTGTGTCGCCAAAGCTTGACGCTAATTTCGGACTGTCAAGTCCAACTGATATTCAGATCCTTTTATAGCATCTGCCTTGGCCCTGTCAACCAATGTTTGACACTAACGATTATAGATTTACCCATACAATACGAGGTTTCTTGAGACACCTTGATAAAGGAACTCAACACATTTCACGTCACAGCGAAAGAGAAAAAGCAACTTTCCTTTTAGAAACGTTCCTTTGTATTTCTTTTGCAGACTACTCAAACTTTATAAATTTGTTGTTATAAATTCGCACGACTTAGTGAGGATTTGATAAATCTCATATTGAGTTGACCCTGTCGATAAGATCTCCTCTCCAAAAACCGATGAGTTTTACACTTAAGACGACGACGAACACAAAAATTCATAAGGAGTTAGCTCAGTAACTCGATGTCAAAAAGCAACAAAAATGGCGGTCAGATTTCTTTGATACGCTGCTTTCTCATGTCTCTACTTCGGTAATCTTTACTGTTATTAGTTTTCTTTTTCTTACTCAATTCTTCTCAACCATAACCGTCCACAGAACAAACTTTGGATTTTACACACACTCCCCTCAAGGGACAGGAAAAATATTTCTTGTTTTTTGACAATTCAGCGTAGTGGCTGAAATAGCTCCGTTCAGAGTGACGTTTTACCCTGAAGTAATCTCTTCTTTCTTTATTTTTTCTTTCTTTCTTTCTCTATTTCATTTTTCAATTTCACGATTTTTTTTCCTTCAGTTTCTTTTTCAGTTTTATTCTTCTGTCTTATCACCATTAACCTTTTATTTAACCACGATTATGTTTAAAATACCCGCCCAGCTGGATGGCTATTCCCAGGTAGGTGGGTCCTACGGCCCTAAAAGTTTTTGGTTAATAAATATTGTAACAGTGTGATCAGGTGTTGAACATGATAATTTTCAATAAATATATTCCATTACTTTTACGTGGAAAAATGACCATTTATTGAAAACAGTCCAAATCTATATTATAATAATTGAAAACAAAATTAGAAAGATTTTTACACTTCTTTTTCTCTCTGTCAAAACAATACAAAACTTAATAACGAATTTTCAAAACTTTAATTATGTTTTTAAAATAGGGCGTCAAAGATTTTTCAAAAGTGCGTGGGTATGCTTAACTTTCAGGATTTCAAAATCATTTCTAAATCAGCGGGAATCTTTAAAGTTTTTTTAAATGTTGGTATTAAATTTATCTATACTATCTCTCGTTCCAGTTATTCAAGTTTTTTTTATAATTATAATATGTATATGTATGGCAGCATTAGGCAGGGCCAACCAATGAATAATCTGGAAATGAATTATTTAAGCCAACACACATAAATTCATATCTTTCATCATTTATATAAATATATCGTACAACCTTCCATTTAGACGTCGGTCATCTTGACCACTCAGCTACGGTCAGAAATTCTATAAACTATTTGAAATTAAGTTTTAACAGAACTGTGTTATCAGCAGTCATGTGTGGTGGTTTGGGGGTTAGAATTTTCATTCAAGTTCCGGTGTGAGTCAGGGTTAAAATCTCTGTAATATTTCATCTTAACAAATAACCCCATTTAGGAATAGATTTGGAAAAAATTATTTTTTAAAAAACGAAAAAATTCGAAGAATTGAAGGTCATATTCATTTAAACACATCGATCGGTAATTGAAAAGAAAATGCAACCTAATTTCTTTTCATTTTTCCATTTTTATACTTTCGGGCATTGAAATTATGGACTGGCGATTTTTTTTTTATTTCCAAAGATAACTTTAAAACTTGTCCCATTGAAATATCTAAAGCATAGAACCGTTTTCTTTGCGTAAAATGCAATTATCTCGAAGAAAAATTGCTTCAAACACTTGTTGCATACTTCCATTATTGTAAGATGCCATCTTTCTTCTCCTAGTATCTCTTTCTTTGTTTCATTTCTTTCTTTCTTTATTCCTTCAATATCTTTTTTATTTTGAGTTTCATTCCATTTTTTCTTTCCTTTTTTTCTTTCTTCCTTTGCAATATACTTTTCTTTCATTCAACAGAATAGATAATTTATCTTTCCCCCTTCTTTTCTTCCCTTTTTCTTCTACCTTTTTTCTTTTTTTTTCTCCTTCCTTTCCACCCCTTTTTATTTTTTCTTTGCTACACCCTTTGTTTTTTTCCTACATTATATAAATATTTGATTCTTCCTCCCTTTTTTTAGTTACACTTTTTCTTTCTTCCTTCATTCCTTTCTTTGGTACATCCTTTATATTTCCGTCTATTGATTAAATAATCTATTCTTCCTTCCTTCCTTTCTTTCTTTCTGTCTTTGTTACATCCTATATCTTGTTCCCTTAATTGATTACATAATTTATTTTTCCTTCCATTTATTCATTCTCTTTTTCTTGCTTCTTTTCTTTCGTCTTTTCTTTTTCTCTTTTTTTTCTACACTTTTTTCTCTCCAATTAATTAAATGATTAATTATTCCCTTCTCCTTTTTTCTTTTTTCTCCCTTTCTTTCACCCTTTCTTTCTTTTCTTCGCTATATCCTTTTCTTTTCCCTTCAAATAATTAAATAATTGATTCTTCCCTTTATTTTCCCACAAGACAACCCCCCAACCCCACCCCACCCCCTGCGCTCGGCCCAATTGACTGTCATCGCAAACATAAAGGTTTCCTTGTTATAAATGTGTAATGAAGGGGCGGGGCGACTATTTTTATTTCATTTCTCTTTCCCTCTATTCAGGTCAAAAAGTGTCTTCAATTTTATCGGTTAATGACTGACCCTAATTAAATCATGCGGGAACGATCCAGGATTGAGAAAAACAGGTCTGGTTACTCACTCAGTAGAAACAGCAAAGTCACCAATGACTTTTGGCAGCATGCCTTATTGTGTGTGATTGATTGAGAACAAAAGAAAAATAAATAAAAAGTAATGATCAAGTTATTTTTCTTACCCCTCATTTGGTTAATGATCAGTTTGAATTTCCAAAAATATAGTAGGCACAAACTAAAGAATCAATGTATCATAAACTTACATTGTAAATTGATCCCTCACTAAAAGAAGCTATCCAAGGGAGGGATTTTTTTAAAAAGTTTTCCGAGACATAGTCTGGCAATATTCATCTTTTTAGCCGTCTAGCTCCATTGATGCAGTTTGTACGTGTGATACATACGTAGTCAGTCAGCAAAACCAACTTGAAAACTCAAGAAACCAATGTTGACGTTGGCCGTTTTGGTTGACGATTCCGAGCAAGAAAAATTAATTTAGATCGTTTGAAATTTTAATGTCCATGACAATTCTGAAAACCATGGACAAAATTTGAAAAATCCTAATTTATTTGATAAATTGCAATAAAACAAGTAATAATCTTATGAAATAAGCGAAATTATGATTTTAAAGTATTGTAACGTATCGGTATTTTAAATATATTTCAAATTTTTTTGTCATCAACATTCACTTTGATCGAATGTCATTTATTTCATCGGCATATAATAATCATTACTCGTCGGAGAGGGATTATGTTGAAAAACAAATATTTGTTGTTTAAAAACTCTGTACACATAAGTGAGAAATGTCGCAATGTGTGTTGTCTGTCACGCTATAGTAACTTCCTAGTCAAGGCCACAGCCAAACTAAATTTGGTATGCATACTCAATATACTTGGAGGAAGGTTTTGGCAAATTATTTTCTGAACATGTTTTACAGGGATCATTCTCCAATGTAATTCTTACGTGAAACTTACACATACTTTGAAAAATGTTCTTCAATAACATTGAGTGACTCTAAAAAGAATATTATATTATTCTTTCTTTTTTTTTTGCAGGAGAATAATGTCACGAAAAATCTCACCATGCTAAGTGTTTAAAACTCTAGAGAAACCGCAAAGCAAAACAATTCTTCTTTAACAAAGCTGTTAGTAAGACTTGTTTAGTATGGTAAATTTGATCTAAATGATATTATTTTCCTTATTGTCCACTTAACGATATTTAACATATCGTCTCCACACACACACACATTTATGTATATATGTATAATTGGTATAATTAAATCCGGGGAGTGTTTGTTTCCATGGGTGAACAGTTATATAGTACTTTGGTAGTGATAATTCCCGCCCCCACACACACACCAAATCATCAATTAGAGCGCTCGATGACTTAATATAGTAAAACTGAGTTTCAGGATAAATTTTGTCGCAGCAAATATAGTAAAAGAGAAAAATTTAATTCTCATGAGGAGATGTAATGGACTTGTATCGAAATACTGTATCGGGTTATTTTCTCAAATTATTTGTCTTCTACAACATACATATGTAAATGTTTATATCTATACACACACACACACACACACACACACACACACACACACTCAAACACACAGACACACAAAGACAGACAGACACAGACACACACACACACACACACACACATATATATATATATATATATATATATATATATATATATATATATATATATATAAATTGCGTTATATGATATATACACTCATATTCGAAATAATATCCAGTCGTTACATGGTCAGCTCAGAAAGCTTAAATAGTATTAACAAGGAAATTGTTCACTCTATTTACCTTGTCAAGGCAACTTATGCTTATCATTCCGTTGGATCATACATATTCTTTTCTTTATATATATATATATATATATATATATATATATATATATATATATATATGTGTGTGTGTGTGTGTGTGTGTGTGTGTGTGTATGTGTATGTGTGTGTGTGTGTGTAAAGATGATCTAAAATAAGACAAACGTAATATTTAACGAATAAAGTCCCCCCAAAAGACCATAAGGATAGAGGGCAAGCTTCTAGAAAAGGTTGACAAATACATTCACCTAGCACAGATGATGAAAGTAGAGAGAGACCAAGAAAAGTGAAGTAAAACTACGTACAACAATCGTCTGGAAATCATTTGTTATAAATAGAGACATATAGAAGAGCATCTTGCTAACGTGCTTAGAACGAACATATGCAATCAAAACATAATGCAAACTATGACTCATGGATGCAGAATAGGGAAACTAATGAATGGAACTAACAACTATTTTAGAATCACATAAAGAGCTATGGAAAGAATAATGTGTCGGATAACTCTGAGAGACAGAAAAAAAGGCAACATGGATCAGGGGAAACACCAGAAAGAGGGATATCATACAAATGATAAAGCACCACAAATAGAGATGGGTGGGGCATTTAACAAGAAGCAATGGAAAGATATAGATATATATATATATAGCGATGATAGAGATAAAAAAAAGGCTGATTTCTGCCCCTTGGATAATAAATGCAGTTGGAGAAGACCAGACTCTAGGGGGAGTAATGAGTTAGAAAGGTTACAAAGGTTTGCTAGCAAAACATGGCAGAGGTCCACACAGTCACAGTCGTCATGGGAAAAAATGAGACAGGCTTTTTGTTCAACAGTGGCTAACGATATATATATATATATATATATATATATATATATATATATATATATATATATACGTCGGCTGTATTTTTGAATGAAGCTATGATGAGTGGTTCCAAATCCCTATATTCGGACTGACACTTCTCGAATTTTCATACTGGTATGACAAATGGACGAATAATATATATATATATATATATATATATATATATATATATATATATATATATAGAGGTGTGCATACGTGTATGTTTGCGCACATGCACATGTCTGTGTGTGTGTATGCGTGCGCATGTGTTCCTCCGTTTGCGTTTCTCTGTTCATGAGCGTATATTTCTGCATGTGCTCAAGCGCATGTGCGTGTATGCGCAGCCCGCGTGTGTATGGTTGCATATCCATACGTGTATGTGTATGTACGTCAGTGTGCATGCGTACGTGCATGCGTGCGTGTGTGTGTGTACATGTTTTTGAGTGTTCGTTCGTGCAAGTACATGTGTGTGTGTGTGTGTGTATGCGTGCGCATGTGTTCCTCCGTTTGCGTTTCTCTGTTCATGAGCGTATATTTCTGCGTGCGTGTGTGTCTGAGGAAGCTGTTGCCTACGAGCATCTGACTAAAATTGTCTTTCGTACAAAGAGCGACAGCAACGAACATTATTAATAGCAGTGTCCTCACGCGTGTACATATGTCAGATATGCACGTACAGATTTGTAGCCCTGAGCTCTCTAGAACATGCCATGTCGGATGCAAACATGTCTAGGACCGTCAACCAAAACTGTCAACATATGTTTCAATCAGTTTTTAAATTGGTCCGACTGCTTATGTACGTATGTATGTATGTGTGTATGTATGTATGTATGTATGTATGCATTTCTTGTACAAGCTGCAATGTACCTGGAGGGTTGGATTTTTTAAATATTTACTTATTATGTCCACAAAAAAAAGTTGCCTTATTTTCTAAAATCTCTTCCTTAAATAGGATTTTAGTGAGGGTTACATTTTGCAATGTAACTTCATGCTAAATGACATCCTGCTTTGTGCCTACTTGTTTTGTTTTTGGGGTTTTTTTTTCAATTCAGTCCTTTCCAGTTATTACTGTCCAACAAAGGGCAAGAGAAGTAATTTACCCATTGATCACCCCCTGAGTCAAACTTTTGATTGATCACCCAAAACACGGCATGCTGTCAAAAGATGTTGGTCATGTGACAGTCTCTACTGAGTGACTAACCAGACCTGTCATTTTGTCTTGATTTAGATTTTATGGAAAGGCTGTATTATAAGCTTATGTCCTTGGCTATATTTAGTATTTACATATACATGGCATCTTTTCGTCGTGCTACTTACACGTTGTCATAGGTCTTGAATATGATCAGTGGTGCACAGAGCTAACGACAATGCCAAACTGATTAACCGCTAACAATTCATCTGAAACAAGGATAATCGCTAACAGCTAACTTTTATCTTATGGATTTATCTTCAGTTTGTTTTTGCTTTGTTTTTTATTTTTTTTTTTTAGTTTTTTTTTCGCTAAAACCCTTAAAAATAGACCAAGAGAGCTGATATTTTAATATGTTGCAGCTTAGACGTCGAGATTTAAATAAACTGTATCTTTAATATGGACTAATTTTAATTTCTTCTTTTTTTCAGAGTTTCATGAAGATTCGTTGACTCAAGTAGTTGTTGTGGTCAGCTTTCTTGGGGACTGCTTTTTCAATTTTGATCGCCGTGTCTTTGTCTTCAACGTATTTGTTGTATATGACATTTGTTTTACTGAAATTCATGGGAAGACCAACTTCTTGCTCCCTTCATTCGGTTACTATTTCATTATTTGTAGATCATGAAGGTTCACGGACAGAAAAATGTTGTTAGAACGAACTACACAAGCACAGAGAGTACTGGCTCCGGTATGCCCATGACTGAGAGGTCTGGCGAATTTTTTGGGGGGCCTTAACCCACGAAAGAGGAAGAAGTCAAGCGAAGAATCACTCTAGGATGGCAAGTCTTTGGCAGAGCGAGCTCAACCTTTAAGAAGAAATCGATCCCAATAATCCTAAAAAGAGGAGTATATAACCAATGTATCCTTCCGATAATCACTTATGGAGCTGAAACATTGAAACTAACAAAGAGACAGACCTGCAAACTGAGATGCATGCAACGAGTACATGAGAGAATCATGCTCAACCTCACATGGAGAGATCACAAGACAGCACAGTATATCAGGAAGAAAACGAGAGTCTGAAATATCATAGAATCTACTAGAAAACTCAAATGGTAATGGGATGGCCATGTTGCATGAATGACAGACAACCGATGGTCATTACGACTCACAACATGTATCTCCAGAGATCAGATGCAATATCGAGGCCGACAGAATACAATATGGAGAGATGAACTGGACAAATTCAGAAAGTACTGGCTCCGTGACACCCATGATAGAGAAGTGTGGCGAATCCTGGGGAAGGTCTATGTCCAACGACGGACATTAAAAGACTGATAATGATGATGATGACGATTATGGTGATGATGATGATGATGATGATGATGATGTCTTACAAGGGTCGCTAAAAGGTTGCAACTGATGATGAATGTTTAATTTGCTCTGTTCACTTAATCATTTATGTACAACTTGATCAACATCTGATTGTGAAACTTTATACTTTTTTGGAAGCTAAAACGCATTAAAATTATCTACCTACATCAGTTCAGCATTTTCGTTAGCTGTGCTCTGCATTAAATATAAGAATGCTAGTATTGCTGCTCTCAACGAGTTTATAGTTAAACAAATAAATGTTTTAAAAAAAACTATATCCTCTTACCTATATATATATATATTCATTTGTATTAAATTTCTTGAGAACCACTGATCTAAAAAAATAACTTCTGAACTTCAAATTTCAAAATCGATTGATTAATATACCTGGCGAATGTCAACTTCGTACAATGATTAGTTGTCGACGAAGCGAAGGGAAAAACATCTTTATTCGAGAAAATAACATACATTAACAAACACACTCACCGTGAATGGTGCGTGATTTTATCTTAAAGGTATTCTTCTGCCCATCTCCCCATCCCTCCGAGAATATTACAATTACAAACATTTTCACTTTAATATTTACTACACATATATAAAAAAAAGATCGCTGTGCTAACAAGCACTCATAAAGGCCAAGAGCCCTTCAAAAAGATGGATACCAACATGTATATGGAAGCTATGTCCAAAACCTCACTGAGGTAAATCCAGTACTTCTGCTGTTCTTAAATGCCTCAATGGTAACGTTTGTTTGTGAGTCTTTGCACTGTTTTGAAGGTATAAGTCATCAGAGGATGCCGAGCGATTGAACTATCTTAGTTATAAATTTGGCCCCGAAAAACATGCACGTGTCTCCAGAGCACAGAGATCAAATAATGTTCTATGATTTCAAAAACGGCAATACTGTTAAATAAGCAATTCGTAACATGTTTGAATGATTCATTCTTTTAAATTATATATATATATATATATATATATATATATATATATATATATATATATATATATATATATATATATATATATATACATATATATTGGCTTCGCAGATTTTCTGAGGGTTTTCTGCGATTAAGGTTTACTTGAGAGACTTGGCTATATATATATATATATATATATATATATATATATATATATATATATATATATATATATATATATATATATATATAGTTAGAGGGCAACTTCAATCACCCTGAAATAATTTGTTTCGACAGAAATATTTATGCAAAGAAGGGAAGAAATGATATAAAGAGTAATGAAGTAAGATGACTCTAATATCATTCCTTTACCTTTCCAGTCTCTGGTTGAATAGACTTTGTTAAGAAAAAATTTTACGTAGTGTGATACATTACCACAGTCAGATTTGAAGTTCGTTCGAAGAAGAATTTATTGAGGAGTTGATTTCCGCTCAGTCCGCCCCCCGGTAATGATTCAGTTGTATTTATTCAACACAACCGGTGGTCGAGTATATATATATATATATATATATATATATATATATATATATATATATATATATATATATATATATATATATATATATATATATATATATATACTCGACCACCGGTTGTGTTTGTGTCTCTGTCTGTGTCTCTGTGTCTGTGTAAGTGTGTGAAAGATGATGTTGAGAATGCTGTTGGGGCATGGGTATGTCAGTAGTTGGTAGTGAAATCCAATAAGGTAGATTTTGAGTTCAAGGATAGGGTACACTTCATTCGACGTCAGAACATTGAAAAGTGATGAAATAAAGAAACGTTTGAAGAACTATACCACACAACTCATAACTTGCAGAAAAAGTCATTTAAAATCTCTAGGAAAAAATCCGAAGCAAAGAGAGGAATTTGTCAGTAAAAATGGTAGAGGTGGCTGGTATGAGCAGTATAAAAAGTAGCTCCTCTAAATTTAAATGTTTGTTTTATATAATAATGGCGTATACGGTAACATTAAGAACCTTAGGAAAATTCCGAAACTTGGAAAATGAGTTCCATATGAACTTACGGAAACGAATATTGGTCGGTATCTAAACATTTGTCTCCTTTTTTTTTTTGGCTTGGCCTAGGAAAATAAAAAAATAATATATCATTGGACAAGAAAGTTATTGGCGGTGAAAGAGTATTTTTGATGAGAATTCAGAGGGATGAAAATCATAGCAAGCCTCAGACATTTCAACCTAAACGGGATCTACTCAAAAGAATCCCTTGCTGCTTTTAGTGTGATTCAAAGGTTGTTTTTTTTAATCAGGAATTTCACTGCATAAGAACGCCCTTCCTCACACAGGAAATCTTTGAAGAACAAAAGAAAAGATAAAATCTCAATCAGTTGCACCAGGGAAGTCAACCAAGGCGGCTGCTCCTTACAGGTGAGAGGTTCTCAGTTATACACATGGGAGAGAGAGAAAATAAATGCCCGCAGTGTTGCCAATTAAGCGCTTTTTGTGCTGCTTCTGGCGTGCTCTTTTTATTTGTTGTTGTTTTGGCAGTGTGAAAATAGCTAAATTAGGGTGGCTTATTTGGGCCATTGTTGACCTATTTGGCCATTTTAAGTATATTTTAGGTGAGTTGTGACCATTTTGTGCATTCTTTTTTTTTTTTTGGCTATATTTTATTTAGCACTTTTTAGGGCATCTTGGCATCAAACTAGAGCCATTGTTTTTTTTTTGAATTGGCAACTCTGAATGCCACGTAATGGGAAATGTCAAATAGTTGACGTTTGATAGGACAAGTTATATCAATTTTTTTTCTGGAGATTTTTTTAGTATTTTCTTTACTCCAAGGAAATAGCCTTTTGCCAAAAGATTGGCCTGGGTTTGTCGGTGGCATTTCAGATGCAAGCAGAAATAAACTACTAAGTCTTTTACTTCACAAAAAATGGTGCCTTGTCGTATTGATTTCTCTCGGACGAAAGACGATTATTCGTGGACGAAGTTGTGACTCTTTTTTAAACACAGACCTTCGCCTTGTGGTTAAATTGCATTCACTGAATTTTGCATCCCCCTTTGTTCTCGTTGTGGCGTTTTTGTCATGGGCATGTTTCGTCTCCGACTACGCTGCTTTGTCTTCATTCCTGATTAATTCTGGCTGTCACCGAAACAGGGCCATTCAAAACTTCGGATTGCTGAAAGAAAATTTTCGCAACCATCACACTTTTGCGAATGTTTTTTTCTTTTCACAGAGACAAAAAAACTAACTTTAATCAAGTTTTAAATATGGATTTATAAAAAGCAGCAATAAAAATTGAGTAGTTTGAAGGTAAATATTGTAGCAGAAAGAAAATTGTATTTCGCCGTTTTCAGAAATCTTTTTAAAGGAAGGAGTTGCCGTGACTGTTTTGCAATCAACTGAGAAGAAAATTGAAAGAGCAAAAATAAACTTTGATTTTTTTCAAGAAAAATTGCTGTATCCAACGAATAAGTATTCAAAAGCTAAAATACGAAATTCAAAAATTGAAATTTCTCGATTGCACTCGTAACCATACTGAATCTTCACGCAACGTCCTTTATGGGAATTTTGCAATTTATTTACTTTCCTTTAGTATTTCCTCTCCTGCTTCATATATACTTTATTATGATGGTACAATGTATAAATAATCTCTTGTTAAGATAAGCCACTGGAAATGCAAATGCCGAATAACTGCTTTCAACCCGATTCAATTTTCATCTCGTTTATTCTTAAACTTTTCCGTCTCTTTCCTACGTAACTGTAAGTATTTAAGAAATGGACATATTTGGTCCAACAGAATGAATCATAAATCGCATTACATCATATAAACTCGATTTAAACAATAAAGGAGATGAAAATTTGGACTAAAAACAGTTATTTGGCTTTTGCATTACCGGCGGCTGTTTAGTTGAACAGTAAAAGCATCGCTGCGTCAGAGCGACTTCCTTGTGGGTAGCAGGTTCGATTCCCACAGCAGTTTTATTTTCTTTAATTGCTTATTCTATGTATGTTGTCTAAATTGGGTGATATATTAACTGTGTAGCGACAGGAAATCAATTAAAATAAGTTTCTATATAATATGATGCAATTTATAATTCATCCTTTTAGACTATATATATATATATATATATATATATATATATATATATATATATATATATATATATATATATATATATATATATATATATATATATATATATGTCTTTGCTTTGACATATATAAACCTATGGCGGTGTTTAACCGACATAGAAGGGCTCCAAAAGTTGTACAAAGGCTCCAAAAAGTATTATGATCTCTTAAAAAAAGTATAATTAAACAACATAATAATCAGAATTTAATGCAATTATGGATTAAAGGCGTTTTATTGAAGAACGGAAGACATGCAAGCGTGTGATTTCATTATTGCATCAATTCCCTTATAATTACACTGTTTAATTACATTTTTGATAAGAATTTTATGTTTGTATTCGTTGTATGACTTTTGATTCTTCTATGCTGGTTAAACACCACCATGGGCTTCTATAAAGCCAAGTACGGATTGCGTGCATTTTTACGCGCGCGCGTGCATGTGTGTGTGTGAGAGAGAGAGAGAGAGAGAGGGTGAGAGAGAAAGAGAGAGAGAGAGAGAGAGCTCATGGGTGCTTGTGTATCTGTGCACAGGTTTGGGGTGATAGGGGTTAGGTGTATGTATGCAGGCGTGCGTGTGTGACATTCTCCGTGGGTGTTTCTTGAATTAAAGACATATTTCTTTTCTACGTATGCATATCTCGTACATATCTACTAAAAAATCCTCTCCTTTCATTTTTTTTTTCATAACATGTATTTAAGCATTCTAACTAAGACACAGATAATTCATTGATGGTATCAAATATATTGAATAAGAAATAGACGGATGTAAAATAATTTTCATATATATATATGCAAATGCAAAAGTATATATGATGCAACGTCTCATGAAATGTTTTGATGTATATATTTCAAAGAGATATCTTTTTAATAAATGAAACGACATAAACAAACTGAATTGACTGCTTGTGGAGAATTTATCGTTTTGAACTCGTAAACTAAAGAAACAGGCACGTGTGCGTCTAGCTTCTATTCGAGTGCATATCCTGGGGACGGGGTTCTATAAAGAGAGTCCAAGAGGGAAGACCACCTTTCCTAGTCGGGATGGAGCTTCCTCAATTTGATGAGAGATATAGTAGAGAGGAAATTGTCTCCACATCCCAAGGGAAGATGACTGAAAGTAGATGTTTTCCCTCGTGTTCTCATATAAACATAACCCTCTAACTGCCTTCCTTCCTACTTTTCTTCATTTAAGCACCAGATCGGATGAGGATAGATCCCAATGTCTTTAAGTCTATACCTGTTAGAAAACGTCAACTAAAACTGTCGCCAAAACTGATTACCGGCACGGAGAATGGCTGATATGGTTTACATTCATGGTGTATTTATGCTCTTTGTAAAGGCATGAACCGACTCCTCCGATCTCATCTGAGTAAATAGCAAGGAAGTTGGCTCCGTTGGGCAAGCACTCAGTCCAGCAAAAAACCCATACTTTTTATTCGTGAACCCCTTCACTGTAGCTGTTACAAAATACTTGCTTATAAACTTATTTCTCTCTAGAGGCAGTAAAATATCTGTATAACAACTGCCTTCTCACTCGATGTATTAGAATATTTGTTTACCAACCGATCCTCTCGCTGGATGTAGCAAGATCTGTATACCAACTGCCTCCTCTGTAGATTCAGTAAATAACTGTATACCAACACACTTCTCTCTAGATGTAGTAATATCTATATGTTTATCAAGTGACTATCCTCAATATTTAGGAAATATCTGTATAACAACTGACTTCCATATAGATGTAGCAAAATATCTCTTTACCAACTGCCTTTTCTTTTGATGTAAAAGAATATCTGTATATGAATTGACTTCTCTCTGAATATTGCAAAATATATATTTAGCAACCGACTTCTCTCAAGATGTAGCATAATACGTCTTTACCAACTGACCTCCCTCTAAATGTACCTACATATTTGTATTCCAACTGCATCTTCTTTAGATTTAGTGAATATCCGTGTAATAACTGGCTTCTTTCTAGTTGTAGCAAAATTACTGTAAACCAACTGACTTTTCTCAAGAAGTAGCAGAATAACTGTAGGAAAATATAATTTCACTGGCCTCCCTCTGAATTTTGTGGAATACCTGTATACCAACTGGCTTTTGTAAAAATGAAGCAGAATACATGTCTACCAACTGACTCCTCTCCAGATGTAGTAAATATCTACATACTAAAAGAATTCTCTTTAGATGTTGGGAAATATTTGTATACCAACTGCCTTGTCTCTAGATGTAGTAAATATCTGTACACCAACTGCTTTTTTTCTAGACGTAGCAGAACATGTGTTTATCAACTGACTTTTCTCTAGGTGTATCAGAATATCTGTTTGAAGACGGACTTCTCTCTAGATGTTCTGAATATTTGTATACCAACTAACTTCTCTGTAAATGTAGTAAATATCTGTATACCAACTCACTTCTCTGTAAATGTAGTAAATATCTGTATACCAACTCACTTCTCTGTAAATGTAGTAAATATCTGTATACCAACTCACTTCTCTGTAAATGTATTAAATATCTGTATACCAACTCACTTCTCTGTAAATGTAGTAAATATCTGTATACCAACTCACTTCTCTGTAAATGTAGTAAATATCTGTATACCAACTCACTTCTCTGTAAATGTAGTAAATATCTGTATACCAACTCACTTCTCTGTAAATGTATTAAATATCTGTATACCAACTCACTTCTCTGTAAATGTAGTAAATATCTGTATACCAACTCACTTCTCTGTAAATGTAGTAAATATCTGTATACCAACTCACTTCTCTGTAAATGTAGTAAATATCTGTATACCAACTCACTTCTCTGTAAATGTAGTAAATATCTGTATACCAACTCACTTCTCTGTAAATGTAGTAAATATCTATATGCCAACTGACTTCTGTTTCGATGTAACAGAACATATGTTTACCAACTGACTTCACTCTAGATGCAATAAAATATCAGTATACCAACTGCCTATTCTCTAGATGTACTAAATATCTGTATACCAACTGATTTCTCTCTTGATGTAACAAAATATTTGTTTACCAACTGACTTGTTAAGATTATTTTGACTGAAAAGTTTTTTTATCGCTATTTTTTGCAAAAAATTTGGTAAATCTTGGAAGTTCATTTGAAGTTCAGTCATCTGTACATCACTTGTGGACGTTGGCATGTTGTTTAAAAGCCGCCAGAAATATTCTAAATATTTAAATACTCAAATTCCTTTTCTAACTGAAAAAAAAAGAAAAAAAAGTAGCTCGATATAAAACGTCACGTGATCAATGTCATTTTGCACCATGCCGTATTGGGGTGATGGCTTGAAAATTTGGAAAAGGGTGTGATCAACAGGTTTTTTCTCTCGTCTTTTGCTTGGACAGTGACCACCAAAAAAGTTTGATTCCCTCCACAGAAAAAAAAACAATGAATCCAGCAAGACATAAACGAAAAGAGCATAAACTTACATTGCAAATTGAACTTTTCATTAAAAACCCATTTAGTGGTGAATTTTTTTTTTTTTTTTAAGAGGTATTCTCCACGAAGACATAATATTGAACCTTTCGGCCCACAAGCCCCATTAGTGTGGCATCTACTAGTGATACATAAATATGCGAACCGGACAAGCAAAAAAACTGAAAAAAAATATGTTGACAGTTTTTGTGATAGCTTTGGTTGACGTTTCCTAATGATAGAGCGATATTCAATTTATTATCAGTGTGTTGTTTTGG
The DNA here is from genome assembly GCA_963457665.1 of Thysanoteuthis rhombus. Lineage (NCBI taxonomy): Eukaryota > Metazoa > Mollusca > Cephalopoda > Oegopsida > Thysanoteuthidae > Thysanoteuthis > Thysanoteuthis major. Next base: position 48,746,726 of record OY735228.1, read on the forward strand.
CTTTGATTTCAGTTTATGCAAGTCACTAGCCAGATCTCAACAAGAGACCTAAGCCAGGCAACCTTGCAAGTTATGACAGTCCGGGCTTTAGGGAGAGAGAGGGGGAATTTTACATATACAGACAATACAACACTTTCCTAAATACACTTATAAATACATAATGTGATGTATTCTGGTTGTGGTACATACAATTACACTGACAATGATTTCCTAATAATGAGTGCATTGGAGATAAGAGCTATTTTTGTATCTCGTATTTGCTGGGCTTTCCAGGTATGCTATCGGTAAGTTCACTGGTCTCTTTTCTGGGTAATCCAAGTGCTCTAACAACAATTGGTATGATTTTGGTCCTGAGTTGCCACATAAAACATGCCTCGTAATGATCTTCAAAAACCTTGACCTGGAAAACAAAAGAATCAGGATAGACAGCGAATACCTAAGTAACCTCAGATAAGCTGACGACATCTTCGTTTTTGCAGAGAGAACCTTCATGGCCTCAAACTTTTTCCAGACGAACAGGACAAAGAAAGTAAGAAAGTTGACCTTCGCATGAACTCCACCAAAACAAAGGTCATTTATTACAAACGTGTCGGAAATGAACATGCAACGATCAAAATCAAAAACGCAGAATTGGAGACTGTAGACTAATACATCTAACTAGAACAACGAATCTACATGAGAACCTCAAAAGGAGGAGAAATGCAGCGAAGATTCACTCAAGGATGGCAAGCCTTCGGTCGAGCAAGCACAAACTTCCAGAACAAGAAATCACATTAGTTCTAAAAAGAAAGGTATACCACAAATGCATCCTCCTGATAGTCGCCTATGGAACTGAGACAGAGGATAATGCAACGAGCACAGGAAAAAATCAACCTCACATGGAGAGATGAAAAAACAGCGCAGTATATAAAGGAAAAAGGAGTCTGAGACATCATAGAATGCATTAGGAAACTCAAATAGAAATAGGCTGGTCATGTTGCAAGAATGTCAGACAGCAGCTGGACATAGCGACTCACAAAGTGGATTTCTAGAGATAAAATGTGAAACCGAGGCTGGCAGATTATGAGATAGCAAGACGAATGGGACAAGTTCAGAAAACATTGGCCCCACGATGCCCAAGATATAGAGGTCTGACGAATTTTGTGGATGGTCTATATTCAATGATAGACGATAAAAGACTGATGATGATGATGGTGATGATTGGTTTCTATCTCAAGGATTTTATATTTTGAGAGCTTCTCGAATTCCTTGTCAGCAATGTTTTTTTATCCGTTGGAATGGTCATATCTATTAGGAGGCACGTTTTTTCTTCTGGTTTTCAGTATAATATATGGCCTGTTCACGTTTGTATTTCTATCAGTAAGTATAATGAAGTCTCATAATACGGTTACATCTTTTGCTTCTGTAACTGGTTCAGACCGGTGTTCGTACCAGATTTTAGCATACACGGGGTTTTATCGGCAGATGATCAAGTGTAGATACTGCCTGATTCTGTCGTGTCTCATCTTATATTCACTTACTACTACTACCACTTCAACTAATACTACCACTACTGCTGCTACTACTACTACTACTACTATTATTATTATTATTATTATTAATTTTCATGTGAGTTGCCTGGTGGTTAAAGCTGGAGACTGAATGACTGCAAGTCTTCTCAGGTCTCCGGCCCTTCTCTCCACACTCTCAGTCCACAGCAGTGCTGTGGCTTACAGTTTCACATCAGTTGTCCGGTATTTATCGCTGAAGGCTTAGTGACAGTAAATCTCCTCAGGTCTTTGGCTCTTCTCTTATATCTCCCTCACCTATCACAGCAGAGCTATTTTTCATAATTTTTCTTTATTTTTTTTGTTTGTTTTTTCTTTCCTCTTCTCCCTATTAGGCCACTGCTAACAGCTGGGCCGTATATTTCTGGCACCCTCCTCAGTATTTGTTCAGTTTCTCAGTGCTGAGGTCTGTATAGTCTCGATCCTTCCTTATATCCCTAATTCTTGTTGTTATTATTATTGTTTATACCTGCATTTTGAGAAGATATGAGTTCAATTCTCAGCCTGAGGTTATCCGTTCTGCCAACGATGTTGCTCGTACCTGTAGAATGATGGTCCGAGCCAAAATTGTAATGAAAGGCAACTAAAACATTTTTTCAATAATTATTCCAAAAATATACTCACCGGTTATGATAAACCCAAAATGAAAAAAAAAGTCATGGCCTGGTCCAGAAAAGTCCTCATTATATCTTCCAAAGCTGAATTAGTGGGAACATATATATTTGATCAACTCTCTTTTTAAATCCCCGAAACTGTTACATGGCAAACAAGTGATGTTCCCAGCAAGAAAAATCTGCACATAGAATCATAATATCTAATTCTGTGTTAACATAAAACCCACTGAAACAATTATATAAATTACATCAACTGATATTATTCTAGTCTCAAGTTACCTTATAAATCCCGTCTCGTGATGATCTTCGTAAGTATTCCATTTTCATGAAATGTTATAATGACCAGGGAATTTTCCTTGACTTTTAAGGATGTTTCATTATTTGTCTCCAGTCTCTCTCTAATCCCCTCCTTTACTTGTGTTTCTTTACTATGACGATAAACTAATCCATTATTACTTTTAGCGAATGACCTACCGTTATGTACATAGCCGATAGCGAATTAATCATTTGGAGATTTCTGCAGTCATGACGTAAGATTCACAAAGGTAATTATGCACATACATAAAATTTGTAAGAGGCAGTAGGATTCTAACTACTGGTAGTAGTATGAATTACAACGCAATTGACTTCATCTGAAGAGAAAGAGAGGTTCAGCAAAGGATAGGGTTTTCTCATTTCAAATTATCTGCTCACCAACAGCGATTTTAATTTGTGGCGTCTTATTCCACTCTCTTGAAACGCTTCACGCTCTAAAAGTAGGTACAAATTAATGCCTTACGAGTGGTCCGTGTGAGTAGAGTCATCCTTTTCTCTTGAACACGAATGCTTAGTGAACGACAAATATGTGTTTCCTAGCCAAATCTACGTCAACATGACGTGTACTAGTTGGCCACGTAAATAGTGGCGTTCGGTTTCTTCATTCAATTGAGTCATGTCACTTAGTATGGGACACATACTTTGATCACGCCACTGATGACCTGCTTAGGTGGAGTCATGTTGAAAAACATATATTCATACCTCTACCATACTTCCTTATGATTAATGAGTACGCAGCATTTATCCTGATATCAGCAATTTGTTTTATTTAACTCTCTCTCTCTCACACTGTCCCTCTCTTCCTCCCTCTTTGTCTCCGTCTGTATCTACCCCATCTTAAATAAATTGTCAAGGCATTAAGACTGCACTTGTCTAAATGCATAATATGGGTTCTTCTGCGCTCAGTTGAATACTTGTAGTCACATTTTCATCCCGTATCCGATGTCTTCACCAAGATAGCAATCTAGAGCACAAAATTGTATTCCAAGGTGTGTCACACAAACATTCATTTGAAAAAGTTGGAAAAAAAAAGGTGAACATAAATAATTGACTCTTTATCATACAATGATTTACTCAGAATAGTGTCATCATTAAGATTTTAATATACCTACCTACGCGTGACACGTAGCCAACCAGCAAGCTGGACCAACTTGAAAACTGAAGAAATTGGAGTCAGTTTTGGTCGATACATTCTTATACAGTTGTACCACTCTGATCTGTTAACCATGGGACCTGGTCATCGCATAAATCTCAGCTGAGCCAAGTTTGTTCGTCTCCCCCAGAAGCCCATATCATTGGTACGATCTATACGTTTGGTACATAGCAAGTTAGCCGGACCAACTTAAAAACTGAAGAAACTTATGTTGACAGTCTTAGAGACAGTTTTGGTTGACACTTTGTAATAATTGTTCTACTTTAATCAGATTATAATGAGACATAACCTTAGCACAAACTTCAGCTAAGCCAAGTTTTGTACATGTTTGTATTCTCCAGAACAGAGGATACAAGGAGCTTTCAGATTATTGTTGCTTCTTTTGCACTTGCTTGTCTCAGAGTTCTTTATCAGCTCTTATTTGTTAGCGCCAAAGTTTTTGCTGTTTCTGTATATGAGTAAACCAGTGTATACCCAAACTTCAACTAAAGTAATGATAATTCCTCATCGCAGAAATCCAAAAAAAATTTGGATTTATTTCTCCGCCTCCTATAGCAAGAACAATCCTCAATCAAATGGAGATAATTCTTTATTTTTTTTTGTCTCGTGACCTTGAACGAAACTTTTACATAAAATCACCATTTTCTACCGTTATTTGAAATTGCGACCAACTGAGCTTGCTAATTGAGCCAAACTGACAAATCTTATACGTCTACGAATTAATTTATCATAACATACATAATGCAGACGTTGCAGTAATGGCATTTTCTTGAAAAAGAAGTAAGAGACCCAATACAATTTTGTCATTTTTATTTCTCATGCATGTGTCTACTGTATTTTGGAACTTAAGTATCTCAAAACTTCGTTTGAGAGACACAGAGTTAACGCCTGGTGCATCCTAAGTGAACTTTTCAAACTCCTATTCCCTGACCCATGCGTTGAACGCATCACCAATGATTTAGGTAAATTTCACCAATTCTCCCATTTGAGGGATCATGCTCTTTCTTTGAATCTGTGAGGAAATATACATCCCCCCCAAAAAACCCACAAGATATATGGTTTGTATAAGAGAATGCACTCGCTGAAGTCACAGTTGGTAAATTTCGACACTTGCATTACTTGTGTAACTTATAACTTGAAAATAAAGCGTAGAAATCACGATATACAGTCAGGTGAATTCTGGTATATTCTCGATAGTGTGACTGTTTTTACTAAATAATGATAGTCATCGAGGGAAAAATCGGACGTTTTTATCCTGTTAGTTGTCAGAAATGAATACATACGTACATATATATATATATATATATATATATATATATATATATATATATATATATATATATATACTTACATACATACACACACACACGCACACACACACATATATATATATATAGCAGTAGCAATACTATCGTTAACAATAAAGTCGTACACAAAAACACACCTACAACAATTAAATTCTGCACACCTTGCAACATAAGAAATAGTCTATGTTGCAACCACCTCAAGTACACCAACACATTCACAAGCACCACCACAAAAGAGAGTTACCACATATATCACAATAGCAACTGCCGCAGTAAGAACATTATATACCTTCTAGAGTGCAATAGATGTAAGTTACAGTACATAGGCAAGTCCGAGTGGCAATTTAATATTAGACTCAACAATTATAGACATAGGATTAAGTCAAAAAATAATCGTAGCCCACTTCCTGTAGAACTACACTTTCGCACACCTGACCACAATTTTGCCACTGACGCTAGCTTCACCATCATAGAAAAAATAGAAAAAAACTTCTCCAATTGACATAACTAAAGTTCTAGAAAAACACGAAGACATGTGGATCAACAAACTTAAAACCCTATATCCTAATGGATTAAATACTAAACTGAACAACCCTCACCACACAGAACGCTAATACACACAACTCCTACCATTAATATCCTCACACCCACATCTTAGACACATTCAATAATGGAAGCTTCAAAGTCACCTAGACCCATAGGAAAAACTTCACCTTAGCCTGTTATAACCCCTGTCCAAATCATAGCTAAAACATTTTCAGTAACTTTTAAGGTTGATACCGATGTAGCTCCTTGACCCCACCACCCCTCCTTCTACACTATCCCAAACATACCAAAAAATCCACATCCACAACACTACCCCCTACCTTGACACACTCTGCCCTCCCCAAGACCAACTGCTGCTGCTTTACCAAAATCCCAATACCTGCTGGTCATTCTTACATTCAGCATGAGGCCTCTAGTAGCCCTGACAACAAAACTTACCCACAATGCATAGCCCCTGGCAGTGGACTCTAGTTCCACATGGTACATTTTAATTCACACTCACACAACGCACACCACTGATGATGGGAGAAATCCCGAAACATGTATGGACTATTGACATATAAGGATTAATAAACCTTACCGCCAAAAACTTCACTCCCGAGTCTGTCTCACTCTCTAAAGTACACATTATATATATATATATATATATATATATATATATATATATATATATATATATATATAAATTGATGCTCAGAAAGATTTTTTCTAATTTATTTCAATGCATTGTTTTATTACTGTTTATTATATAATAGTAGGTTTTTTGCTGCGTGTAATTTAGTTTTATTTGTATTTTTTTTTGTAACCTTATTATTTATAATGGAGTTCGTCAGCTGTTTTACCATAGCCCTGTTTCGGGAATATTCTAAAAAAAAACTCAGGACAGGTTTCTAGCTATGGCACTACCTGTCGTATTCATCAATATCTCTATGAATATAACTACTTCATAATTTGAAAATGTTTTCAAGTAGGAAAAAGAATTTTCATAACTATTTCATTAGTGTGGCTACAGTTTAAGTGAAATCATTTTTAATGTTTTCATTTGAAACATCTTACAAATAAACTAGGGTTAAATTTGGAGTAAAGCAAAATTCTCGATTATTTTCACATTTATGCCATAAAATTTTAATTTTTATGGGTTCGCAAATAGACCTGATATCTTCTGTTAATTCTGTGTCTATACCAATATATGTTCTAAAATTTGTGTTGAGTTTCGAATTAAATATTGAAAAATGTTTTTCAGCATTTATGTTCAACTCTGTGGCTCTAGTACTTTTCTCTTCATTATTTCTCTGCTAATTTCTAAAATATTTCTGGGCGAAAATTTTGGGAGTCTGATATGTGAATAATTCCTCCTCTGTCTTATTGGATATGTGTGTAATTTTATAAGACATTGTTTGCGATTTCTGTTGTATATATTAGTTCGACCTGATGTCCAGTCGGGTGTTCCCAAATGTGAATATTATATGCATATATGCATATATATATATATATATATATATATATATATATATATATATGTGTGTGTGTGTGTGTGTGTGTGTGTGTGTGTTTATATGTGTGTGTTTATGTGTGTGTCTGTTTGTGTCTTCTCAATATGTTGAAATTATTTTCAAATTTTGTCATATGATTAATCCATAAATTTCAATTTATCAAAGTAAAGTTCCTACATATATCTATAATTAAATATAATATTTTGCGATTATAATGTTTTTCCGTTTATATAGACATTTATATTTTATTTCAAAAGTGATGTTTCCATCTGTATCTATCTGTATATATGAGAGACATGTTAAGACGATACGTTTATGAATAAAGTTAATCAATATATCTAGTAATAATTATCATTATTCACTCATATACATTCATATATGTTTGTGTCAGTCTTTTCTCTATGGATATGTCATTTGAAAATGTATCTAATAACTAGATGTATCAATAGATTTGGTAAGCAAGTTTTATGTATAATACAAGTGGTTAAGGTTGACTGCAATGTCTTTCATATCACATTTTATCATTAAAGTGTTTCTTCATATATGTATATGTATATATATGTCAACGAAGATATGAACATATATTACATATAGTTATTTAAACTTTTTATCTTATAATGCTGAAAAACAACAAATTGTTTTCGTCAATATTTATATATAGTCCCAAAGTATCCACGACTGTGTGCCATGCAAGCCACTTTTAATCTGCTCTGTGTCATTTCAACGTCTTATTACAGCTAAATACATAATTTTAGATTCTTACTGCATGTAATTCGTTATTGTAATTTTGTTTTTATCATGGAGTCCGTCAGCTGCATCATCATAGCCCTGTTTCCATATATATATATATATATATATATATATATATATATATATATATATATATATGTATATATATATATATATATATATATATATATGTATATATATATATATATATGTATATATATGTATATATATATATGTATATATATATATATGTGTGTGTGTGTGTGTGTGTCTGTGTCTGTGTGTGCGCGCACGTGTGTGTGTGTGCGCGCACGTGTGTGTGTGTGCGCGCACGTGTGTGTGTATGTACGTATGTATGTGTGCATTTGTGTCTTTGAGATAATACAAAGGTTTGTTGGTTGCCGAGGTTATGGCATTCACAAAAATGCTCACTAACAGGCGCTTTAGATGAGAACAGCCCCACTAGCAGGTAGGCCTTAGAAGTAGCTATTCAACAATAGACTACCTTCGTGCAATAAATCAACTAACCTAAAGGTCACGAAAATACCACAAGCCTCTTTATTTGGCCTTTATAGATCATAAAAAGAGCATTTGACTCGTTAGAACATTCAGTAGTCTTCCATTCAATGCTAAGGCAAGGTGTAAACGAGAATTACATTACGAAAATGGTGCTGCAATAATAAGACTAGATTGAGGTACGAATAAGATGAAAATAGGAAAAGGAGCGGAACAACGCGACTTAATATCATCTGAACTATTTTCAGCGTCTATCAGAAGGCTGACTCGGAGAAAATGGAGATGAATAGACGGAGAATATCCGAACCACTTGGGTTTCGCTGATTACACCAGAAGCATCGGGAGAATTACAAAACATGTTGCCTGATCTAAGTAATGAAATTAGAAATAGGGTTAAAGATGAACAGAACAGAGACAAAAGTAATTGTCGACTATAGAATTCCCCAAAGGATCATAAAGATATAAGGTGAGGCTCTAGAAGATTAACGAATACAATTACTTAGATAACGAGATGAACTCCTTCTCTCTCTCTTTCTCCCTATATATATATATATATATATATATATATATATATATATGGCCACTCAGGGATTTATTGTTGACCTTTTTCTACCGTTAAAAGATATTCCTAACATTGCTCTTTCTTCTATGCTAATCCAAGATGGTATTTGAATGGTTTTGTGAGTTTTGTCTCTATGAGTCACACTTGCTTTTATGCCATTGATTACTTAATGTTTTGGCAAATTGGCAATTTAGAGTAGAGCTTAAAAGTTAATGGTGCATAAGGAATTGCTACGAGAGCACGTTTATGTTTTTGCCCTATTTTGGCTTCTTCAGACGTGTTTGTATAGCGAATTTTTACTTCATTATATATATATATATATATATATATATGATGGTGAATTCAATCGACAATATGGAAACACGAAACATGGACTTCTGAAAATGAGAGAAAACAGTTTCTCAAAACACGTAACCGGGTTAAATGCGATCGATTATCCATTTATTCGCCTAAAGAGGCCGAAACAGAACAAAAACATAAACGTCTTTGTGGAACAAATCTACCTTCTATATATATATATATATATATATATATATATATATATATATATATATATATATATATATATATAAACACGCTTTGAAACGTATAAAAATGCTTTTGAAATATAATTGCTTTGAAAAAACTCACGCCCATGCACATACACTCACATACACACGCATATATATATATATATACTGGGAGGGAGTACCATTTCGTTTCGACCCAAATTTTGTCCATTGTGCTGTAAACACTCAGTCATGTCGGTGACGGTTTTCCGACAATACGCTGTTACCCACTGACCAACATTTCATTTGCCCATTATTATCTATTCATTCAGGGTGTGGGAGGTGGAAGTTTCGATGGGGGATACTGTGGATGGGGGATCAAATCCTCCTTTCATTCTATTAATGTCTTTCCATGAACTTCTTTCATTAATTTCATTTCACTTTCCCATTGCTATCTCCTTCTCTTTCTCCCCTCCATCTCTCTTTCTCTCTTTCTCTCTCTGTCTACTTCGACCAACTGATCTTGTATCACTAAACACGCAATATAGAGAGATGTCTGTAATCAGCTCCTTTTTAGCTACTTTCTCCCACCAGAAACCTCTGATCCTGACAAATTCTATTCGTCCTTATCATGATGCGTATCATTTGATTGTCTCTGTGTCTATATTTGAGCGCTTCCGCCTGCCTGTTCGACACCAAGATACGTTCTTTTATTCTGCGTTTATACAAGGCAGTTTTAATACATGTCCATTATACTG